>JAHWFP010269368.1:36832-61691 GCA_023313725.1 Lithobius niger
GGCATTATGGCTGGGCCTACAGGCGGCAAGAGCTTAAATCCGGCCCTGCTTGCGTGTCGTCATTTGTAAATCGTACTCTGATTCTATTTTCCTCTCCGACACAAAGCGCTTTCACTTTAAAATCCAACAAGAATTTCATTTTGTTTCTGCTGTCCAGTTTGGACAGTTCAACATTATTGCCAGCATATGTTTTTCGTGTACGGACATCTCCAATTGTTCGATTAACACTTCTCCGGCTATTTCGATAAACGGTTCGAAGACCTGTTTCGAAATGAGATCTGTAACGCTCTTCCATAGACCCTCGTCCGTGCTTTCCCAATTTTTCCAGGCAAACGTATTTTCGCCTTCGTCCTTAGATTGCAATTTCTCCCTCCACTGATTGAGTACAGATCTGTTGATCTTTTCACCCAGTCGGTATAGGTAGGTCCATTCTAATGAGTTCAGTCTCGGTGGTAAGCCCTGCCCGTTTGTTAAAAACGAGTGTCGGTCCGCTTCAATCGTGACATTGCGGTATTTACTCAGAATAAAATATCCAGTAGTGGCGCCCATGATGGGAAGTATGTTCTTTTGTTGTTTGCGGAAGTTTGTTCTTTCATAAAAAAATTTTTACAAATATTTTATTCAACAAACATTATCACAGATCAAAATTATTTTATACAACAAAACTTTATTACAGCAGCTCAGCCTACCATCACCAAGCCATCAGTTTCTTTTTTTTTCTCTTCACTCTCTTTGAGCCAACCTTCATTTTTCCCTGAACACTAGTTTCTCCTCTTTCGTCATTCTCGTTCATCGGTCTTTTTCCACTGCTTGTTTTTTTTTCCTTTTCTGGATAGGAGTTAGTGTAGCGTACCTCTGCCTACCTGACCATCTTCGTTTATCCCTAACACTCTTCTTCCACTCTTCTGGATTTTGCACTTTCAACTGCCTACTCTCCCCATCCGCAATCTCCTCATCTCGGCTTCTCGAACCTCGACATTTTCAACTTCTTTCATCCTCCGTTCCACTATATCCTCATTACACTGAGTTTCTACCTATTCATCGCTGATTACAGCTTCCGAGTCCCACGACAATACTGACCATATTCTTCATCGCGTGTCAGAGACTCGACAAACGAAGCCTGACTGAAATAATAACCATTTTCATCGTAATCAATATATTTGCTGCAGCAATGTCCGATTGCAATAGTTTCTACTTCGCTTAAGGAGAATCTTTTGTCGTCGTAGACTGGCAGTAGGGATTTATTCACCACGGTCGTGGCTAGCTGGTGATGGCTGTCGCTGGCGATCTTGTACCAACTCCCCCTTTGTTAGGGGTGCAAATGGAGAGTCGCCCTATAATCTTCGTGGCTTAAGTGTTTCTCCACGAATCTCTTGGAAATTCACTTCACTTTTTTCGTTTCGCTTTAGGAGGTCACAAGCGAATACATCTTGCTACTCAACCCCACAAACTCTTGTATCAGTACTCCCTTCGTGGTATCTTTCATCTTTCCCAACACTAGCTTGTTGACGTTGCAGAACTGTGGGTGTTGAGGATGGTAGTTGCTAGTGTCGAATTTACTCATGTTTTTAGTCATGTCTGCGTACACGATCTGGGTTTTGATGCAATAGCACAGCGAGTCCATGTCTGTGAACAGCAGTTTTACTCGATCTCCATATTGGGGCTGTATGTATCAGTAGTGAAATTCGTAGAGAAGGAGTTTGGATAACTCTATTATAGCAATCCCACGTAGGTGGGAAGAATGCACGTCACCTTGCGTACTTTCGAGTTTATCTGAACCAGGTTATCGTGCAATATCTGAAACGAATCGGTGTTGAGTTGGGTGAATTACTTGATGTCCCGCATGCTGTCGGTGCATACCTTGACGTTCAGTCTTTTCTGTTTCTATTCTATGGTCGTTTTAAAAAGCGAATTATTTAAAAGTTGGTAAAATTCCCCTTCAGCGTCCGTCTTCTAATTCTTTCATTTTGCCGCATTAAAATCTATATATTGTTTCAACCACGGTTTCTGATTAAAACTCACCATCTTCCTGATGTTACAAAGGACCAAGCCGTGTTCGAGGCAGAATTTTAAGTTACGGTAGTGAATTACGTACCTTTTCTTCCTGTGTAGGTTGGGCACTCGCTTCACAACAGGTTTCACCCTTTTTTCATCGCCACAAAGATTTCGAATACTCTGAAACAAATTCTTCTTTTATTTCAAATTTTTCAGGAGCAAGCAGGTAGTCGTTGTGGAGCTTGTGAAGTTCGTTTGGGCAGTCCATTTCTACTTCCAGAATGTATCTTACCGACGATGTGTCTTCTATCTTTGTCACGTTGAAAACTCGAATCACATCTTTAGTCAAAAACCTAAAGCCGTTGTAAGGAAGCATCTGGCTCATGACCCAGCCGTAAGCGTTATTGACGTCCCAATAGATGATGTACTTGTTATGTTTTGTTGGATCGTACGTTTTGGGAATGTATGGGTTGTTAGCCTCCGTCCAACTTCGACAAATAAAGCTAACTCCTCCTCATATTCCAATGAGATGAAGTTATGTTTGCTAGAGTGAGTAATAGCCTTGGTCATCTTTAAAGCTGACGCCCAGCTAAACCCTGGGGTGGAGACGTAATAGCACGGATCTATTTCGTAGTTTTGCAAGCAGTTCCCACGGAATTCTTCGAAAATGTCTGCCAAAAGCAGACAGTTGGTCACCTGATGTATTTCGTGGTAAGAGGAAAAGGTTTTGATTTACAGCATACTCGAGATCTTTTTAGCATGATCGTACTGTTTGTCAGTTAGGCCTTCTTCTTTGAGTTTGGAATAAAATTCTTCTTTCAGTGGTAAAGATTCCTCTTCGAACACACTCGTGCTGGAAACGTATTCTTAAGGGTAGTAACCCTTACGAGTAAACACATCCACAGCAGTCTCTTCCTCGACATCGGGAAGGAACCATTGTCCTTCCCACCAGCTTTCAAGAACCCCTTAACCATCCTAAACTCGTAATCACGTTTATGTCTCTTCGTCAGAGTTTTCAGCGAAGAGGATAGAAAAATAAAGCTGTCTATAAACTTAAGCCGAATGAACTTTTTCTTTTTTGTTTCGTTTCATCCCATCCAGTTTCAGTGGTGATGGTCATGCTCATGAACCTTTCTGTATTTTTCACGAGGACTTCTACTTTTCCTGGAACCTGTGCACGGCTCTTACCAGTAAATGCATATCGTAACTTTCAAGGTAGTGAAATACTACGGGTATCATGGTGTGCTCTCGGGCATATAGATTATAACTCGAGTGAGAAGTTTCTCTGTACTGGCCGGTAATGTGGCAGTGATCTCGGACTTTGTCGTCTTTTGCCGAATCGCTTTTTGCCGTAAATGTAGTATACAGCATGGTTAAAATCAGCCTCTTTGATCGGAGTGAGACATAGTGGTTGGACTCTTTTTAATATTTCGTCGTACTCATGCGCTTCAATCACCAACCGCTCGAGGAATTGTTCAACGGCATCCTCTCTGAGATAATAAAAGGTGCTATTTTTCTCCGGTCCCACTGCGACGTAGCCAAAGCTGCAAGGTTGATGGTGGTTGATTTTCTTCCCTGAGCTGTTAGAGGAAGGAACAGGTTTCAGCAGGCACTAGCAATGGGCGTGTATAATTTTGGGGTGAACATTTCTTCTATTGAAAACTTTAAACTTCAAAATGTTTTTGCCCGATTTTAAGAATTTGAGCGCTTAAGGTGACGGATTGGTTCTTCTATATTCCAGTTTGTGCTTGTCTCTCAGTGATGCCTTTCCATAAGTGGTAAAACAATTTCGACAGTAATATTTCGGGTTGCTCCCCGATCCCTGGTCTCGGAGAAATAGGTCACAATCCACAATGGTGCAGTAGTGAAAATTTGTCGACTCATCAGTAATTAAAAGAAAATGTACGGGTTGGCCTTTAAAATTCGTCCTTACACGAAGGGGATGCAAGCAATTCTCTTTAGTATCACATTGATCGATAAATCTTTGCTGGCTATCTTGAATGCTTCAATGTGATCTAGCCGTGTTGGAAAGTCTATCATTGAACATGCTATCATTCTCTCATATATTTCATATTCTTTCGGATTCACTATGCTTAATTTTTATTTGGCAGCCAGAACAGAATACAATCAGCACTTGTGGTATGAGAAATTTTGAACGTTGACTACGCACTTGCACTTCTTTTTTAATTTTGTGGGCAAATTAATGTAAAAGCCCGGTCTGAGCGGGTGATTTTAGCTACTTCGATTGTGACTTCGTAGGATTGGTTTATCACCCAACCACCCCCTCTTTCAGTGAATTTGTTGATGGAACGTTGTATTTTATTATAAGCTGCATCCAGTAACTTGGGAATATGTAATAGATTATAGATTGGGGAGTAGCGAGACTGAAATCCAGTTCGTATTCTTGGCCATTTCGAACCAAACTCACTCCTAAACCAATATGAGCTCTGAAAGTCACTAATTGCCGGAGACATTCGTACAGTAGACTTTCAATACCTCTTCATATCAACATTAAAAAATTCAACGGGTCTGCAACGTGCACAGCTTTCTTGTACTTTTGGTGCTTGAGTCCTTGTTCACAGAGGATGGGATCGCACTTCAGTGGGTAATTTTTCCTATGTGTCTCTACCGGGTGTTGTATCAATCTTTCGCGGGTAGGAAACGTTTGAGCACAGTAAACGCAGGTAAAGTTTGTGTTTTTCCATTGCTACAACGAAACGTTTCTGTTTAATAATATAAATAATATGAACGGCAATAATTTCAATGTCCTGGTCTCAATTTAATAATATAAATAATAAGAGGAAAAATTTGTTTTTTTGTTGTTGTTGTTATTCTCCTAGAACAACTAACTTTTCGACCAGCCAACTGTCGAAGCGCTCGTTGTACCCTTTCCACCTGACGAGGTAACGAGTTTTCCCTCTGAAGTTTTTAGTCTTCAGAATCTCTTTGACTAAAAGTAGATCTGGCACGTAAGTTTTCTGCAACTCTTGCTCGTAAAAGGTGCCTTTGATTTGACTACCCAGTTGGTCGACTAACATGTAGCAGGTTGGTCGAGCTTTTCTGACTTCACTCACCTCGAACAGTTCGTTGATAAAAATTTGCAAATATCCCGTGTCGAATATAGATTTTGCCGATGTCACTCTTACTAAATCTCCGACTTTGAAACTATTCTTCTTTTTGGAAGGGCTGTTTCTCAGCAATATTTTCCTAATCTCCGGTTCATCGCGCTTAGTTACTTTGGATGGTTTCACTTTAATGATAGTATGAACTCTGTCGTCGTAATCTTCAACCACTTTATTTATCATGTCTATCCACTTGTGATTACCTTGCAGTGTAAAATGTGCTTTTCAATGTGCTATTTAGGCATTCTACTACGCTCGCCTTGAGTTCTAACTTTGTCAAATAGTGGTCTATTTTGTGGCGTTATGTTAGTGCTGCATAATCTTTGTTATAAAATTCCTTGCCATCATCGGTTTGTAAATTTTTAATGGGACTAGACATCGTGTTTAATATCTCGGTAAAACCCACGTTGACGTCCTTAGCATTCTTGGATTTCACAGGGGACAGCTCAAGCGTGTTTAGAGAATACATCGTTGGCAGTTACCAAGTATTTGTAATTTTCATTTTTTTTGAGTAATGTATCATCTTGACCAAGTCTGCTTGAACTAAATCATCGATCCCGTAGCTAATACAGTTCCTTCTCGGGAAATTCCACCTAGCTGGCTTGTGCAACTCCTCCACTATAGGTTCCATTTGATCGTTTTTTTTTAACTCCTATTCCCAACTATACTTTGTTTTTCATAGCCGTGGCTATAGCCGCTGCTGCTAACTTCTCTTTCAGACACTTTTGTTAGATTTTACTAATTTTACTGCATCGGAGGCCACCTTTCTATCAGCTTCATGCCTTCGTTCCAAGTCTGGCTTGATAGAGTATTCGATGTCATGCTGTTTGCAGGCCTCATCCGGAGAATTGATAGCAGCGTCGCCTTTGTTCAGTCTCTTGTTCAGTTTTGTTCCCAGACTGCAATAGTTGTATCCCGGAATGTGAAGTTCCACCGGCAACTTGTCTATCACACTGTTCAACAATCCAGAGCCTATACTCTTCTGAAACTGAGCTTTCCTCGTCCCGCATGCTTTACACTCACCATTCAGCAGTTGTCTATAATTCTTAGTCACAATGTGCCTGACATTTTTACCGGCCGTAACTCTTTTGCATTTGAAGCAGTACATCTTTGTTTATTTATAAAATGAGAATGAAAGGCTAAAATTTTTACTGGCTGTAACTCTTTTTGCATCTGAGGCAGTACATCTCTCTGTTTATTTTTACTAGTTGTAACTCTTTTGCATTTGAGGCAGTACATCTCTGTTTATTTATAAAATGAGAATGAAACGGTATTTTAGATACTAGTTTTGTAGAGAATTTATCAAAATACCATTCTCTCCCTAGAGCAACTGAGAGATGAAAGTGTTAAATTATGATATAGCCAATATCAATAAACGACCATCTACTGGTAATTTACTGAATTTTCCAGAGGACGTAAGGTGCATCATTTGCGGCCCTGCCGGTTGTGGAAAGACCAATTTAGTTATAAATTTCATTTGCAATGCAGGTTGGTTGAATTATGACAGCCTGCGCGTGTACTCGAAGTCCTTATTTCAAAACAAATATTCCCATCTCAGCTGAGCTTTGGAGGAAATATGTCCGGGAAGGTCTGCCATGTGGCAAAACGGTAATTTTATTGGACGATTTCATGATTGAGAAACAAGACAGAATCGAATGCTACTTCGCCTACAGTAGGCACGCGAACGCTTTGATCTTTTATATGTGTCAGACTTACAGCAAGATACCCAAGAGAGTTATTCGAGACAATGCCAACATTATAATTCGCTTCAGGCAAGATGAAGCAAACCTCAAACATGTCCTCAATAATCACATTAGTGGTGACATGATTTTCAACGAATTTCGTCGCATTTGCTGTGACATTTGGAATGCTGTTCTTAGAGATTCCTATTCATTGATAAAACTAAATCCTTGGACCAAAGGCATAGAATAATGCTCGACTAACAACGACATATCTGTTAAAGTTTTTTTGTTGACATTAACGTACGTCTGTCTGACGACAGTTTTTGTTGAAGTAAGCATTATTCGTAAAGTATTAAAACGTCATGTCTACTAAAACTAAAAATAAGAGAACCAAACCCCAGAAAGAGGTCGATCAGTACAAGGCTCTGAAAAAGTGTTTAAAACAAAAATTTCACAATACAAGACTGGAAAAGCAGATAGAATCTGAACACTTGCAAAATATATTCAAACCAGTCATTGATCAAATAGTAGATCAGACTAAAAAGGAGATTCTCCAGGGAAGTGAGGCTTCGACTCAGCGTCAACAACAAATCAAAAAACTGTTGGCTATAGAAGCTGACAGAAAAAACATGAAAAATATTACGGGAAACGGTTAGAGCATATTCAGAAAGCTTTGGAGGCGGCAACTGGCTGCATCAATACTGAAGACGAGAGTATAGATAGCGATGATGGTGAAATACAGTTTAACGCGGGTGCCAGGAGAAGACTCTTCCGTTCAATGGGTGCATTTCTGGATACACCCACCAACATGTGTCTTGCCCTCACACCAAGAGCTCACAGAAGACAAATGGAAGAGGGCTCTTTACTCGGCGATTCCGCAGTCAGACTCGGTCCGTTAGCTACCAAGTATCTCAGCTTGTTTGCCACTAGAGAGAGTCACATGTTACATGATTGGTTACATGATTGGTGCAATGGAAGTATAATTTGAAGGCGACGACTTGATTGTGGGGAGAAAAACGTACGAAGGGACGGGCGATTTATGGCAGTTGGTTATGTTAAAAAACACTTCAAAGCCACCAGGCAGAGATGCTTGCCTCCTAAACTACCATGATATTCTAAAGAGGAGTAAAGCCATATATCACAACAATGACGACAGTACAAGAAGACTGAAGTCCAGTGCTGGTTTCAAGTACACGACTTTCATAAAACCGGTTTGGGGCAGACCTGCCAATTTGTTCTATAGAGATCCGAATCACTTGTGCTTAATGCTGAAGCTCCTCATAGCCTCTACAGAGGCTGGCTATAATTCGCTGGATGAAGAATTTGCGCATATTTTCACAGAAATGCGGAGCAAAGCATTGCTGTCCAACGGGAAATATCATAAACTGTTCGGAAAATTCAGTAGATGTTAATGTATTAAAGTAAGAATGTCCCTCGTATTTTCGTCAGAAAATACCGACTTTGTCACTGCTTTTACGGCTCTACTGATATTGGACGGTGCCCACGAATTGGCTCTAGTGAATCTGGAAACTTACAACTCCATTCCTAAAGTTATACAGGACGTGACCAACTCTTTCACTTACAGTGCGGATCACAGTAACACCTGGAATAAAATCGTCCTCCGAGAAGGTTGCCATGAATTAGACGAAATTATAAAAATCATTTACAGAAAACTAAAAGATAACAAGCACTGGAACGACTCAGAAAATGTGCCAGAACAAACTAGCTTAGCAACAATTTTTGGTTTCGAAGCCAAAATTTATAGTTACGGTCGGCATGAGGGAACAAATGCTGTGAATATTTGAAACGTGAATAGCATAGTGGTTCATTGCGATTTGGTCTCTGGTTCATACGTAGACGGACCGACTTTCTATTCACCGACTCTCTATTCGTTTTTTTTCCCTATGTCTTCCTGGGGTTTAAAGTAGTTTCTTCGCCTCACATTCTGATATATCTGTCATTTACTAAAAACGTGGTTTACTCTATTAGAGTTTGGTTGACTTACCAGGCCAACAGACCTGTTAATTTACGAGGAGAGACATTAACGATGAGACTGCATTTCCGAAAAATAAAAACCTAAAATGTTGAAATTTAATAAGAATATTAGTAAAGCGACTGTTCACAGTCGACCTTCAGCTAAAGAACCAACCGTCCCCAACCAATTGGGAGGCTCTTATAAAAGAGAAACATTGCCACCAGCGAAGGGGGGAACAACGAAACTCTCAGCAATAGAAGGCAACAATTTCTGAGTCCTGAAAACGTGAAATTTATAGACAGTCTCATCACCACATAAGGATGTAGACCAACAAGAAATATCTGACCCTTACAGAACCATTCACACTGGACGAATCAGTCGTCAATTACAATTATCACGAGTTCGGGCCAATAGTGGGTACGAACGTGAATACTCTCAACAGCGAAATCAGAATTATGATTCAGAACCAAGATTTATTCACCCACCTGCACAAAAGCTGCATTCACGTGAAAGGTGTACTTTTCAAAAGTTTTGCCGTAACAGATAAAACAGGTAAACGCTGCCGCATATTTATTTAGCATGATACAGTATAAAATAGACGACAAGACAGTCGACCAATTAAATATGCCCAGTTTTGCAAGCACCATTAAAGGAGGAGGAGGAGGATGGATTTTCGACTGCAATAACGCATCTTCGACAGACGATGCTACGAATTTGATTTTGAAACACAAAAGAGACATGCTCTTTGCCCGCAACCCGAAAGGCAGTTTTTCCTTTGCCGTGCCATTGTCCCACTTACTGGCCTTTTCCGAAGACTATACAAAAATTGTATATCCTTGTCAACAAACACTGGTGTTTATTCGATCGTCGAACGATAATGCTATTTTCAGAGCATCGAACATTGATGCCGGCAAGATAGTCTTAGACTAAATAAGTTGGCACCTTCACCACGTCATACTGTCCGACAGTCAGAAAAACAAACTGTACACCTTGGTGGATTCGGGCATCAGCATCCCCCTCGTATTACGACCAGCTGGACCTTCCCACTTCAACCAGCTGCGCTTGGAGATTGATCACTACCTCTAATATTGAATGGCCGAGGTGGATAGTAATAGGTTTTCAAAAGTGCTAGAGCCAATGATGTGAAAAAAATATGACAGTCTTCGATCACTGTAACTTTACAGACGTCTACGTAACGCTTAATTCCGAACGTTACCCTTTTCTCGATTTAAATTCAAATTGTGTGCAAGGTAACATCTTTAACTTATATCAAATGATCGTGGATTTTTGGAAGCAGTACTATAGGTTGGGGTTGGGATCGTCCAGACCAGCTTATGAAGTAAATATTTTCTCGAAGAACTTTCCTTTGGTTGCATTGGATGTCTCAAAGCAGTCGGAAATATTGTCATCGTCAGTTATAGATTTGCAAGTAAAAATGCGCTTCGGAGCCATCGTCCCTCCAAGCACGAAAGCTTTAGCATTGATCATTAGTGATAGAATAATGTACTTGAAATTGGACAGGAGTAAAGTCAAGGTGTTGTTATGATACTTTTTTTTTCATAAGGAGGAAAAATCATGTATAAAAACGTAGTAGTCTCTTTGACTCCCCATCAAAAGAAAAAAATGTTAAAACACATCAAAGCTGGTAAAGTTCCTTCTTTCCGCCTTTCCAATTCTCAACTAAAGAGAGGGAATGTGACTCTTCCACTGACCAAAACACAACACGGTAAAATATTAAAGGTTCCCAAGACAGGTAAGGGACCTAGATTGAAATTTTCTCGTACCCAAACTGGCGGCATACTGCCGTTTCTTCTTCCAGCCCTGGCGGGGTTGAGCGCTGTTGGTGGTTTGGCAGGTGGCGCCACCAGAATTTCCAAAGCTTTGAACTCGGCCAAGAATAATTCCTGCAGCAGCAAGAATTGAAACGACATGACGCCACCATGGAGGCGCTCACCATGTATAGAAAGAAAGGTGCTGGATTAAAAAAAATCGACTTACAATAAAGCCAAAGCACACCAAAAACCGAAACCGTTGACGAGGGTACTATCTGAAGCCATCGTACCCTTAGACAAGGCTCTGCCCTTGCCAATTACAGAGGCACGTTTAGCAAAGACCTCCTTCCTCAACGTCTGCGGCTGAATGGCGAGAGCGACATCATCAATTTACAAGATTCCACAGCTCTAGGAAGCCACTGGATGTGTTATTTCAGTCGAGGGCCCAACTACTGTTTTTATTTGGATTCTTTTGGTTTAAAAGCTCGTCTCGAGAACAAAAGATATCTCGTAGGTAACTTCCTATTAAACCACCAACGTATCCAAGAATCTATAGAGATACTGTGTGGGCAGTATTGCTTGTACGTAATTCGACGTTTGTTCCAGAGTGAAAACTTTTTTCAAATTATCCATAACTTAAAGGAAAAAATACGAACATCGACGATAAATTTGGTAATTCTCCAAAACGAATCACAACACCATCGCCTAATGGAAATTTCTTGTGCAGACCAGACGCTGCTTTCAATGCTAGGCAGAAAAAAATTACCAACTTAGCACCTCTTATTTCTGATTCAGACACTACTCGCGTCACATTCGTAAAAACTGGACTTGGTTTCTTCAAAACTGCAGAGGGCAATTTGAGTTTAGCTGGAAAGAGAATAGTTGATTTGGGGGCGCCCACCAGTTAAAACGAAGAAGTCACTCTAAGGTACCTGAAATCTGAAACAGGTTTAAATAGATTTTGATGGTAATTGAAACTTGGCTGACAAGAAATTAGTAAGTTCGGGTCAGCCATCCAGTGACAGTAATGCAATGACCAAAAAATCGTAGACAGACAAATAAATCAGATTAGGAAGAAATCACTTGTTCTCAGGCGTGTCTACTGTTTTCGTTCGAATTTAGAAACGAGAGACAATCTTTAATGGTTGTCAGAAAATGGCCAACAGTATATCACAGCTGCCAAACTCGGTCGCGTTACTAAAGTAATTGCTCTGGCCTTACGGATCAATATTCAATTCCTAGTGAGTTTACAGGTCGGAGTTAATCTGGTTAAGACCATTAATAAAATTGCTGGTGAGACAGCCACCGTGGTTAGCTTCGATAGGGCGCCAATAGAACTGCAAATTGGGAACACAATTTTGGTCTCCAATTCAGGAGTCGTTCCGAGTGAACATCATTTGCTAGACGTACATTGTGAATTTGAAGGATAAGATTAAAAAAAAATTAAATTAATACTTCTCTCTGATTATTATATTATTAAAGAAGTGGCCGCAAGTAACCAATATGAGTGACGATAATGTTTTCGCCCTGGGCCCTCATTCCACCGTTCAAATCACTTCTTCTGTGAAAATGCTGTCGTTAGCTTCACGACGGGCCAGTCCCAAACTGATTTGAATGCCAGCGAGTGGACCATTTTGTTAAGAATCATAGTGTTTTAAACCAAGAAATTTTGAAACGTAAAGCCAACAAAGATTATTTTGGTGGAGGCGATGATGAAAGTGCGGCTTTGGGCACCATAGAGAAGGGTCAAAATATGATCAAGCTGTTTCTCACTACGTCAGCAAAAGTCGTGTTGCTACATCATTTCAATTCCTTGCTGGGAAATGCATTGGATTCGTTATTCGACGCAGTCCGTCTGGGAGAAAACAAGAGGCTAAGGATAAAATTTAATGGCGATGCCACGAAACTAGTCTTATTCCTTTGATGGAATATGATTACGATAACCCAATTTGAAATGAACTTTACAGAATGGAAATCAAATAGGGAACGGAAATCGGTGTTTATATGTAATAATTTAAATTGTCGCTAGGTACTGAATTATCTAAACAAATTATTGGACAAAAGTTATTTTTAAAACTTGCTTATACATAATACAGGGTGGCTCATTAAAAAAAATCTCACTACCTGACAATTGTCTAACTTCCAACTGAAAACGGGACGATTTTTCTTGATCCAAAATTCAATTCTGTTCCAAAAATGTAAGTTCAATTTTTCAATACATATTTATAACTTTTCTCGGTCATTTGCATCATGACTAAAGCGAAAGAATTAAGTTGAAAGGGTCCCATCCCAATTTCTTTTACAAACATTTAAGAAAAAAAAGGATCCTTTTTCACGGACTCAGAATTGGATTTTTTGATGAAGAAAAAAGTAGTCCCAACTACTAACAAAGGGCAAAGTTTTGTCCTTGCCGATATGCTGTCATGATGATTACAGCATCGCCACTTGAGCAGCATATTCCAATTTCTTAAATTACATCACCGCCATTTGAACAGTTTTTTCCAAATGTTCGTTTTTCAGTGCTACACCGACTTTTTGCCCATCTGATAGGATGCCGATACTGGTCGAGCATTGGTAGTACGATACTGGATATTAAGTTTCTTTTTCTTTTGTAAAAAGTGGAAGTTCGTAAGCAAATTTTCCTTTTTTTTTTCTTTTTTCCTCTTTGGGACAAAGTTTCCCTGAACAGTAAATGTTTGATCAAACTTTGACGTCATCAACAGTTTTCAAGAGCAGCTTTTCGCGTATTTGAAGTTCAAACAATTAAGTTACAGTGACGAAAATGGTCCTGTTAGGAGCACAATTTGGCGCCACTCCAGGAAGAGTTGGCGTGCAAACACGCAACGTAACAAACCAATTGTAGGTTTTAATGATGTTTTCCAAGAGAATCTCATGATAATAACCTTTATGTATTTCGCACGAACATTTGCTGTAATTTTTTTGAATGCAACCTACCCGAATTATTGCACATAGATTACCTTGAAATCAGAGATGAAACCATTTGAATGAGAGGGAAGGGAAAACAGGCTTTACGAATTAAAATTGCAACGACGACACCAGAAAATACTAACGCATTTTCGTAAACGTTCCATGATCAAGCCTAAGTACACGGGTATTCGGATAAATGTCAACGTGAACAAGGAAGAATAGTCTACAATTAAAATAAATATCGGCTGGTTAAGTTCAAGAGGGTAGAATACTTTTTTTAAGTCAAAAAGGAATCTTGGATTTTATAAACTTTTTTCCATTCTTGTACGTTGACACCTTTCCCTTGCTTGCATTTTTTTAGGGACCCCCCCCCCTCTCTGTAACACTTCTGAGCAGTAAAGCCAACGTTATCACTATCCATTTTTCACTGGGTGTCACCGTGTATTTTTCACCGGGTGCTTCACGATAGTGAGAGTGAAAAGAAAAATGTTGTTTCTTATGCACTAAAACCAAAAAAGTAGGAAAATATTTCTTTTTTTTTTTAACCTTACCTCGCTGACTTGTCTTCCTCAGTGTACAGAGTCATGTAAAAAAGACTGATTAGCTGTCAGCTTCTACAACGAATACAGCTTGGAGTTTACTGATTAAACAGTGAGGCCGATAAGATATTTTCTATAAGATACTTTGTATCGTAGGTCACGCTGCCTTTCTTTAACAGTATCTGAAGGGACTTTGTTATCATCAAAATAACTGCAAAGTCGAGCCATTAAAGCTAAAGTTCTGTTGTGACGCCGTCCGTTAACGACTCTGCGATAAACGTCAGCAGATTGCAGTAGGGTGTGGACGATAAAAATAGAGGGAACAACCAAACAGTGGGCACGTTTTACGGAAACGTATCGAAACTTGGATCTGGTGGATGTTTATAAACACCGTTATGGCGGTGTCACTGGAGTACTTTACGGGTTTGCCACGATAGTGTTTTAGACCAGAAGTAAAGAATCCCGGAAAAAATACATAAATTAAAAAAATCCACAAAAGTGCCATAAGTAACAGTTAATGGTGAGAAACTCACAGTTAACGATTTTCAACCCACGGCTGCGATGATTTGCCCAGCGAGACTATGCAAATATGTCGAGTGGCGGAGCCCCGAGACAGATTTGCATAGTCGAGCCGGGCCAATCATCACGGCCGAGAGTTAAAAATCAATAACCGTGGGTTTTCACCAATAATTAATTTATACCACGGTTGGGACGTCAAGCTAAGTCGTATTTAATTAAAACGTGTTTATCTTTGTGTTTTGTGAAAAGTGCTTCAAGAAACCGGTGATCAATCAGTATTTTGATATGAATGAAGGTCATCCCATTTTAGTTTGTGGAGGGGGAAGTGTGTGATAGACGGACGAGACCTTTGTCTCAAGTTTGTGGAGGGAGGGAGGGGGTGGGAGTTAAACAGCCGCGTTGTTTGGGCAAGGTTACACGCTGGACGGTCGCTGGTGTTTTTACGAAGCTGTTTGGAGCGTATAATTTGATATGTGAGGCAGCAGTGATAAAATTACATAGCTGGACATTCGGGATAGGTTAGTAATTAATTTTGTGCGTTTGTAGTTTGAGAATTGTTTCAAAATTAAGGCAATAGACTAATAAGTGCATCGTTATGAAAGAAGGTGTTTCCATTTTAGTTTCTAGAGGTAGTGCGGGGGGGGGGGAGGGGGGGGTTAGACGGAGCGAATAAACTAAGTTATGGGCCAGATATGTGAGTTAGATTTCATTCGGGACATCCCGGCAAGTTAAGTAATTCCTGTTGTACGTTTTTATTGCGTTACGTTCTTGGACACTATATTTGGTTGTTGGTGTGTACGATCCTGGTCGCCTGATCCGGAAGTGTCAAAAGTGTGGGTTATCGCCAAAAGTGTGAGGTAACTTGTTAACCCACACTTTTTGCGATGACGCACACTTCCGGTCACGGTTAACGGGATTTAATCTACTAAAGTTTAGCGTGGCGTTGAGTTAGTGTGATGTCACAGACGTGGTATAAGCTTAGCTATGAACCAGATATGTGGGAGTTTGCATGGGTAGGATTTCATTCAGGACATTTCGGCAAGTTAAGTAAGTGGGTTATTGGCACAAGTGTTGGGGGAACTTGATAGCCCACACTTTTTGCGTTGACGCACACTTCCGGTCACGGTTAACGGAATTTAACCTACGGAAATTTAGGATGGCGAAGAGTTAACGTGACATCACAGTGGTGGTATAAAATAATATAAATAATAAGTTCAGGTGACAGGTTTACGACAATAAAAAGTAAATAAGAATAAAAAAAGTTTCATTGTTTTGCAGCAAAGCTCTGGCTAAAATATTTAAGACAAACTATGTTGCAGTATTGTTATAAAAACGAAAATCACAAAAATTAAAAAAAAAAATAGAGGGGGTGGGAGTGTCAGATATGCAGCAATATTAAAATGTGAAGGAGACAATTCAATATTCGCAGACAAAAAAAATAAGCCAACATAGTGTATTTTGCAGCTGTGTTAGAAATATCATGGTTTGCTTTTGCTCCTACATTTCTTTTTTTTTAATAACTGAAAAATGAAACTAGCAACATATTTCAGATAAATAATGCCACCACAATAAAAAACATCTTTAAAGTGATATCGGCAACGGTGAGTCGAAGACAGATACGGGTGGGAAGGAAGCAGAAATTCAACTGGATCCTTACTGCGAAATTTATTTCATTCTTTTTCCTACGTTCTTGTTAGCGTTGTTTCCGCCTCCTGTTATTTAAAACTGGGGCCAGTTTTCAAACTCGTCCTATTGAACTCCCCATATTTTCGTCCCGGGGTTTCGGTAGCAATCAGTTAATATTACATGTTAGATTAAACTACACGGAGTTTCATTAAAAAAAAAAACAACGATAGAAATTTGGTTAGTCTTAAGGATGTGTTTTGCTCGGTTCGTTTATCCCGGTTATCGCTCTGCAATGATCGTTCAACTGTTACCGCTCCACCTACTTATTCACCATTCACGTGGTGGAAATGGGAGTCATGATGACCAGGACACTCACGTCCACCGGCCAGCCGTGCGCCTATTCGGAGCCTACGATGTTCGTTATCTAGCGGTAGTGGCTCGAAGCAAAACAACCCCATTCAAAATGAAAGAAGTACTGCTGGTTGAGTGATAAACGCACCAAGCAAAACCTACCGTAATTGTGGGAGAAAAAGTCCTATAGTCCTAACATTAATACATTACA
The DNA here is from genome assembly GCA_023313725.1 of Lithobius niger. Classification (NCBI taxonomy): domain Eukaryota; kingdom Metazoa; phylum Arthropoda; class Chilopoda; order Lithobiomorpha; family Lithobiidae; genus Lithobius; species Lithobius niger. The sequence goes on from JAHWFP010269368.1 coordinate 53,553, forward strand.
TTTAATGCAGTTAGTGACATTCAAATTTTGGCTCGCAATTGTACAGTTTTACACACCATATATCCATACGTATGTAGTGGTGCATTGGGAAACATCAACCAGCAACGAACATCGTACGCAAACGGTATGGTTCTGTAAAGACCATTTCTCCCCTCTTGGACTCATAGCAAATTCCTACAATTGCGTTTTTTGCAGACCAATTACATGGATCCCGCCTTCCTATTGGCTATAAAAGGTCCCCCAAAACAGGAAAATTCTCAACCCTCTGCCCCCCCCAAAAAAGCGTGCAGTACTTATGAGTAAATCGTGTTATTCATGCTTTAACTCCTAGTTGGGGTTTCAAGGGGGGGGGGGGAGCACTCCTGAATTGGTAGAAAACTTGATTTAGCGACCCTAAACGAATAAAATTGAGTCTTTAAAACTCGGACAACGAAATACTACAAACAAACCAAACAAATAATATTTAATTACATAATGTGTCAATCCCCTCCCCCCACAAGCGCCAATGAGGGATTTGGGGCTTGTTTAACTTCTCTGTATTGTGTGGCGCAGTGGCAACGCGAACCACTGCACTGTGACTGAGGTTGGTGTTAATGACCTGGCTGTCGACACGCCATTAAGTCTCAATCCCCTCCGTGTGGGATTGTGCCTCACCGATCCTCCACCCCTGCCCCGCTTCTTCTGTGCACCACTGTTACGGAACACTCCGTAATGTTAACAGTGGCATACAACTCTATATTCGTATGGTGTTGTAACAGCTGGCAATTTACTTTAAATATAAACAATAGTGAGGAAAAAATAATAAGTGAGATTCATTAATTTGCATTTTAGAGAAAGTAGTACTTTTTCCTGATCTAAGATTAAAAAAATCGTAATATTATACTTTAAATAGAAAAATGTTAAAGGAAGGAACAAAAAAAAAGGTAAATCCCTTGAAAAATTGTTTCAATTGGGGGGGGGGGGGGGGGGTGTGAGGCTTTTCAGAAAAGTAACGCTGTAGCTGAGCAAACACGGCGAATTACTTTTGTTTAATATTCATGTTTACTATGAATCACGATATAGCTTGTTGTATAGCTGGTCCGGATCAAACCTGAAAGTTACTAGAAACAGAAAGAAATCCAGTCAGGGAGGAAAAGGAGGGGGGGGGGGGAATTTGAGGTTTAATGGCGCGCTAATCATACCAGAAAACCGCCAGATATGGTTGGATATATTGTCCAAATTATTCCAAAATAGGTCTCATATCTGCTGAAGACACCTGGCAATCTCACACACTACGTTGACATGGACTTTACCGGGATCTCCTCTGTTGCCGATCAAATTCACTCATTCAGGCCGGTAGGTTAAGCCCTGACGCAGCTCAGCTACCAAAACAACCGGAATGAACGAAGTGGTGGGATGAACTAGTTTTCAGCAATCGATTACAATACAGAGATGCAAGACACAACAGTTCCCAGCCCCCGTCCATTGTTGTGTTCCTGCATACTTGTATTGTTACAAAAGGGCTGAGATGCGGATATCGGTAGATAAATAGTCATCGATTGCTGAGAACTAGTTCTTCTCACACGTTTTGAAGCTCTCAGTCCTCTTACAACAATACAGCACGACGGGATCGCAACAATGAACGAGCCCGAGGAGTGCTGGGATCCGCGGCGGAGGGCTGGGATCCCAGCCCCGTTTGCGTTAAATGAAAAGTGGAAGAAAACAAACAAATGTAATAAATTTACTGAAGCAAATAAAAAAAAAAACAGATAAAAAAAAAGTTCAACAATTCACAACATTGCAACCGCTGCTTTCCAAACGTTGATTTCATTAAATGACAAAAAGGAATACAGGAACTGGATATAATTAAATACATGGAACAATTTTTGAAAACAACGCCACCTCAAACGTCAAAAAAATCGTGCACGAATTCATGTTAATTACTACATTGCAACCGCTTTCAAATTAAACGTTGCTTTTTTTTTTTTTTCGTTGTGTGTAGCATTGCGTCTTAACGAATATTCTACACAAACTTTCTTCTGGCTAAACGCAACAATTTATTCCACTAACGCTCACTTGCGCTCAACAATGTACGTCGGACTGATAGCTTCGAAACGGCTGAGAAGAAGGATATCGCCCGCTTTTTTCATGCTGGAATCCTACCAGGGCTCAGGAGCTGCGCGCCCTCGATATTGTTAAATCCCAGCACTCGGAAAGCGGGCGATGGCCTATACTTAGCACTCGATTACAATACAACGATTCAAGACGCAACAATGAACGAGGGCTGTTCTCTGCGTCGATTATTTCTTTAACGAAACATGTGTTACACGTTCCATTAAGTAAATTTAATTTACTTTCTAAACGGCAAGTTATTTTTCACCATAATAAATACTGAAACCGGGCGATATCGGTAACATTTCAAGCATTAAGATTCATTACAATATGACAGACATTGTAAAAATTTCTCTCTTAAAACTTTCTTTAAAATCTGTAGTTTTGGCGGTAGATTTTTGTTTGCTTGTGGAGATGGTTAGTTTCCATGTAAAATGTTGGCTACACCGACAAGGGCACCTGCCGAACAGCAACAAAAAAAAGGGTGGGGTGATTTTTCTGAGGACTTTTTTTTTTGGGGGGGGGGGACGTGCTTTATTTTGGGTTAATCGGTGTTACAGATCATCCAAAAAGCTTTTGTTTAAACATTTTTGATTTTGTTTTTATAGATTTTCTTCATGATTTTGTCTACCAAAAGGGCAAGAAGGCAACGAAAAAGGGCGAATGAAGAAGGGTGGCGTCAACCCCAATGTACGGGCGCCCTTGCACACTTACTTCCGACACAACTATCTCTAACCGTACATTACATAATCTCTTTCGAAATGTCTCCGTCAATCGACAACTCAAACAAATCCTCGAATACCAAATCCGAAGCCATAATAGATCACTAGACGCAAAAAAAAAACTTTTTTTCCTTTTCCGCATTGCATTGTTGGACCAATCCGTGCACTACATCATTATTGGAGTCGCGTGCTTCTACATTGTCGGGCAAAGATGCGGACTTCGGTAGATAAGTTATCGCCTGCTTCCCTCGTGCAAAGAACTAACAATCGCTGGGCCAGCGGCCATCGACATTGTCAGTTCTGTGCACTCGGGAAGCAGCAGAGAATATATACATAACAATTCACAAGTGATTCGGCACAATATCTGTGCATGAGAGAGGCATTATCAGTGACAGCAATACTACCTAAGAACTAACTCCAGAGTGGCATCTTCTGCCATCTAGATAAAGGTAGCCAGCGAAGGGTACAAGCCAGAGGGTGCATGCCATCGTGACAAACTAGCTTCCCCAATTTGTGGTGTTTTCGAGAAGAACGTTACGCCAAGTAACCAGTTTGCGGGTCCCAAATTGCCACACTTTTTCGAAAGAAATGGGATATGCCGTGGTTTCTTCATAACCATTGTTTGGAGATTCTGAACCTTGTGATTATTTTTAACATGATTTTCAATTCACATTTTTGGATTTGAAGTGAAACAAGTACTTTTTTTTTAAGGCCTACTATAACTAAATGATTTTAGGAGTTCTCCAACGGTGGTCAAAATATTTTAAACCCCACGAAGAGCACTTAAAAATTGTACGCCATAAATGGCGTTATTGACTATTATTATTTAAATTACCTTTACATTGCACTTAAATCATCTCTTTAAGCTTATGCAGTGTTTTATCAAATGTTTTTGAAATGGGACCGAATTGCAGAAACGTTATTGTACTGTGAAAAACATTTTTCTTAAAAATTGTTGTGTTTTATGTCGGTACGTTTCATCGGTGCGTTATTAACGAACTCACCTTACGACTCTACGGATCTGCCTGCTCTCGGTTGGCCTTGGTCGCATTTGAGTTTAGAATTATAGATTTTGTTCTCACGAACCTTTTTACTGCGCTTAGTGTATTGTTTGTTTAATTTTACCATTTTTATTAATATCTTGTATACAATGTTTAACGTGGTTTTCTGTTTTTATTGTTCATTTTTAACATTCCTGTGCAAATTATCTTTTTCCATATAACCACCCCGACGTCTCCAGTCAAGGAGAGAGTAAGGACGTGAGAAACGTCAATGGACGTAAAACGAGAACGGGCGTGTGAAACATGAACGGACGTGTAAGTCTGTTGTGACGTTGGTTCAAGTGTGTTAGTGCATTAGTGACATGGCGCTGCTGCGACATTTGGTGCAGACATGGGAAGGGTTCGTTAGCAACCAGACTTAGTGGAATGGTTTTTGACATAAGAAGAGAGTCCCAACCAGTCTATTCAGGGAACCAGTAATCATTTTACCTTCCAATTCTTAACAGCCGTATTCCGGATATTCACTCAAGCATGAGTGTTAGAGAGCAAATATGAGTGCTAACGTCTTAGGTAAGGGTCAACAATTTCAGTACGACCATAAAAGCGAATGTGAGTGTCCTAACATCTGAGGGCATTTTTATAGACGTGCTGTGACCTTTAGTGCCGGTGCACACGTGCGTTTTTGGGACGCTGCGATGACGCATCCAATCAATGCACACGTGCGTTTTATTAACGCGCATTGACGCTGCGGTGCCGCTTCGGTGACGTATATGTGCGTGCTCGGTTCCCTAACCTCGTGTACAAAATATTATAGTTTGAAACCAGTGAAACGATGTTGCTTTTTTTCACCTACCTCGTGAACCAAAAATATATTTTAAAACCAATGCGACGAATTTTGGTACATTGATGAACTAATTTACGACGTACCAGGGGAAAATGTCATACATCCTTTGTAGATTAATTTAAAAAAATCGGATTTCTTTAATTACTTTCCAACGAGTCTTCAATCATTTCTGCAGCATAATTTCATATTTCAGGATAGTTCTCTACTCCCCCAATAAAGAATTCCACGTCTATTTCTTCGAAATTGGACGCCATTTTCGGTAACGCTTTTGCGGTAAACGGCGGACGTGTGCACCGCTCAAGTCACCCAAGGTACTCTGAGACGCAATTGCGTTTTTTTTTTAACGCTGCGGTACCGCTGCGTCGACGGGGGGGGGGGGGGGGGAGGTATTGCGGTGGAAAACGACCGCACGAGCGGCGGGCGAGTGGTAACGCAACGTCGAGGCAGGTACGTGTGCAGTACCAAACAGATGGCACGTAAACCAAACCGCAAATGCGGTACCGCAGCGGCGACCGCAAATGCGGCGGCCGCACGTGTGCACCGGCGCTTACACGCGTCCTTAGCCTGACTTGGCCCTTGGAGTGAATTTTTGGAATACGGCTGTTAGATTGCATTTTACGTTGCTACAATTATCTCGAGCTTTTACGAGATTAATTTTGCCGCCCCTGAACTTAACTTTCGCCGCTCTTCTTTGTTATATCGAGGTACATTACTGGAATTTTTCCAATCTGTGCCTGTTGGCCAGCTTGCAATAGTCAAGATAATGTAAAGATAATAACTGTTGTCACTTCCTTTAATCGCATAAGGACGTTGCCCTGTTTGGCTCTTTCGTTCATAGACCACGTTACCTTACCTTGAAATTGTCACATGGTGCAACGAGGTCGTCCTTCGGTTATCAAGAAAACCAGTCGAATGAACTTATTCAGGCATTGTATAGGATAGGGAAAATAAATGTTTTATCATAGGATAGTCTTGTATTGGTGTTTATGACAGTCTCCCTCTTCCATCGTCCTTATCCTATCAATCGAGGTCCCCAAAGCCTTACATCAAGATAGCAGACCATTGCATTTGCCCCCCCCCCCCAACTACCCCCCCCCCACACCATAATACAAAAGCATCACAACTTGTCGTATCAAAAATTCGCTAAAATAAATTTCAAAAACCACTTTCTGCGCTTTTTTTAAGGCTTGCCATCTGGTGTTGTACTTAAAAATGCTACGTTTCAGATGAAACGTTAACATCTTTCATGTTCTCGCGCGTGGGGGGGGGGGGGGAGGGGCATTATTTCAGTGATGTTCTCAGAAATACGCAACATTTGGTTTTATTTTCTTGGTGTAAATGGACCATTTCTTACACTCCAAGGAAGCATTACATTTTACGTTCAAGGGGCAAACAGATTTTTTTTTATTACTTTAGCGCAGAAACTTGACATTTTTATGTCCTCAGTAGAAACAACAAGTTTCTTATGTGGTGAAGGGAAAAAAAAACGTTTTATACATTCTTGGTGGAACTGTAACATTTACAAGGAAACTTTTTTTTCACTTTCGAAGAAAAGGTTGATTTTTTTTTTACGTTCTCTGGGAAATCCATCACAATCTATTTTTTATCATACTTCGACGAAATTAGCAATTTTTAATGTTTCTCGTTAGGATATAAATTACATTTTTTAACGTTCTAGGAGCAAACCTGACTTTTTAGTTTACGTTGTTGGAGAAACCAGATTTATTTTACATTTGAGAAAATATAACCTTTTTTTTTTTGCTAAACTTTATGTATAATAATAATAATAATAATTGTTGTTGTTGTTTAATTGTTGTTGTTGTTTAATCAGCAATGAGTATACAGCAAGTGTACATTCAAAAAAGCACGAAGCTAAAAGCTTGTATGTGCACTGACAATTACATATACAACAGATAAATAAATATTGTCACAAGAATCAATACATTACTAAAATTATTTACAGTCTTGTAACGTGGTATTCAGAAATGTAAGAAGTTTAAAATTTTTTACATGATTGTAGTCCCTGGGTATCAAACAGCCATTGTTTAACTTTTTTTTAATATTTCTAGCTGTGATGGTTTTTCTAAGATCCTCAGGGACTTCGTTGAGGATTGTTGGCACGACAAACGCAGAGCATCTTCTACCGTATGAGTTGCGCCATAAGGGCGTTTTTAGCCAAGCCTTATTATTTCTTGATGGTCGTGCGATACTTGTAGTTATTATTGATAATATTAAATTTATAAAGTGAATGAAAAGTGAATAGTTTATTTTCGTTAAAGATATTTTTAGTAGATTTTCCCTCCTTTTTACCAAAAAGGGCTTTGGCGGCTTTATTTAAAGTTTTTTGCAGTCTGTCGATGTAACCAATGGATGTAGAGCCAAAAATTGTGCAAGCATACCTAACGTTTGAGAGGACCCATGCTTCGTAGAGTAATTTTTTTATTCGACTGTCAAAAAGCTCTCGGACCATGTATAGTGTAGGTATTATTCTCCTAATTTTACGAATTGTTGCTTCAATTTGATTAAAAAATTTCCAATTATCATCGATTTCCAACCCAAGATATTTATGATTCGAAACTTGATTTAACTCTGGGCAAGGGCATTCACTGTAATTTTCACAGTCAGGGTGGTGCAACGTTATGTAGCATGCAGTTTTTAACGTGTGGGAAGTAGTGATATGCATGAATACTGTTTTTTCGGCGCTTATGTAAAGTTCATTCACAAAAAGGTAATCATTTATTGTATCAAAGTCAGTTTGTAAGTTTTGAATCATTCTATCTTGTTTGTAGTTTATAGACATAAGGAATATATCGTCAGCATACAATGTTATGTAACAATTAAAATTTTTTTCTGTGATGTCATTAATGTAGATTAAGAAAAGGATTGGCCCTAGTACGGAACCTTGTGGCACACCATAGTCAACTTCGGTCCAATCACTTTTTTGGTCATCAATTTTAACACAGCTTAGTCTACTCTTAAGATAGTTATTTAGTATGCCAAGCAGTTTGCCCCGGATACCACATTTGTATAGTTTTTTTAACATTATTTCTTTATCTAAAGTGTCGAAAGCCTTTTTAAGATCAATGGCAATTGCGCCAATATGTTTGCTGTTGTTCAAGGCATTCGTGATTTTATTGTTAATATATTTCAAAGCATCAATTGTGCCAGTATGTTGTTGAAAACCATATTGGCACTTGTTTAGGATTTTAAATTTGGTTAAGAACGAAAGTATTCTATTGGCAAAAAACTTTTCTATGATTTTATTTAGTACCGGAAGCAGTGCGATAGGTCTGTAGTTATTATACTCCTTCTTTTCGCCCTTTTTATAAATTGGCCTAAGAACTTGCTTTTTAAGGTTACATGGCCATGTTTCGGTTTCGATAATAGCAGAGATCAGTATGACCATAAAGTTTGCAGTTTGTTCCTTTGATTGAAAAAAGTGGTCCATGGAGAACCCATCATAGCCGCAAGATTTTTTTAT
>JAHWFP010269369.1:1819-23037 GCA_023313725.1 Lithobius niger
GGGGGGGGGGGGGGGCGAAGCGCACCTTGTTTTCGATATTGTTATGGTACTAATCGGCGCTACACAGCAATTAAAGTAAGGGGCGGTGATAAAGAAAATGCGGGATAACGATGCACCGATTCCTTGTTTCGTGCTACGATTCAAAATGTTTGTCAACAGAGCAAATCATTGAAAGAAGATACGTGCAACACTACAGAATTAACGTCTGGATACAAGAAATCTCACGAAATGATCGGGAGTGGACAAAACAAATGTTGATTTGCAGCTCCACTTTGTTCTACGTATGTAAACAAACGAGAGGTCAACGACAGAGTTTGACACTAACACTGTCAATGTATTTGTTTTCCCCGTTTATCTAGGATTTGCACACGTTTCAAGGTAACACGTGTAAATTTATTGTAAACTATTTTCAACTCGCCAGGCTTTTGTTATCGAAAGTAATAGAACACTGCCGAAATCATGAGACGGCTACGGCCGATTTAACAGTTGCCGTACGCAGTCCTACAGTTTTTCGTGTTAGGTATAGTATGCCTATTTTAGACATGTGGAGCTCGTCTTATTCTTCATTTGTCTTATTTTACTTTACTTATTTAATAAAAAAAAATTAAAGGGATTTAATTTAATATTTCACTATTATTTTGTGTTAGGATTTTGGGCAGCTGAATTTGGATGGCTTGCCTGCGTAACTTGTTGTTGCCTGGCAACCATAGGGGAGGATGAATGATGCTTTAAGCGAGATCGACGTTTATATTTTCAGTAACGAACCTTGTTTTTAAGTGTATATCGTTTTTAAAAGTACTTCTAGTGAAACAAAAATTTTCTCACTTCACGATGTTATGAGAGGAACCACAAATTATCTTTCTTTACTGCCAAAATTATTTTATGTGTTGACGTAGCCATAACAACGTCTCAAACGATCATTCCAATTGAATTCATTGCTAATGCACACACTACCTCGATCCGATCGTGTACGTAGCGCTGCCAACCATGGAAGAATCCTTGGTAACGGGTAATGAATGGCCAAGAGTGCACCTTGCATGCACCTAAAACAAGCAAGCGAGGTCACGACTTAAACAATCGATGATAACACCAAGTCATTCTCTTAGTGGCCCTACTATAACAAGTTTTGTTTTGGGGTAGATATCAGATTTTTTTTGGTCCAAATTGATGAAATCAATTTTTTTTCTTAGTAATTATGAGATGGAAACGCCAATCTAGTTCTCTGGTCCATTTCTTTTTCTTCTCTTTTTTTTTTTTTGGTTTCGTTAGATTTTGAGAACAGCAATCACCTTTTTTCATTTGATTAGCATTTTTATTAGTGTACCCCCGGCGTAACATACGCCGGTCTAGCCGGTTCCCGAATACCTGACCGAAATACTGTAGTGGGCAGTATTGAATGAAAAGGGTACGACTGCACCCTGCTTCCTCCTCCGAACTCCCCTGCGGCCTACCCAGTTGTATGGTCGTATTTTACCACATGCCTCGCCCCCCCCCCCGTAACTCCTATCCCGTCCCGCACCGCCTCCCCCTTCCCCGACCCGGATTCCCCTATTGAGTGGTCTGAATATCCCCATCCCTGCTCCCCATCTAGACACACGCTAGTGTGTCGCCGTCAAGTAGACGTTTTATTGTTGTTGGAGCTTAATTGTCAGAGCGTAATTGTTAGAGTGTTATTGTTGTCAGATGGCGGCTCACTAGCAGACCGTGTCTTTTAACTGAAACCAACTTATACGTGATTTCAGCATACTGGTGTAAATTCCCCATGCTGTAGAAATCTTTGCAAATCGTTTTAATCAGGTGTCTTCGGTCCATTAACAAAGAAAACGTCGACACGAAATGTGGGAACGTGTCCTTCATGGAGAAAAAGTGTCCTCAATAACGTTAATTTGTGTTACTGGTAACTAGTGACTAGTAACTAGTAACTAGTAACTAGTAACTAGTCCGCAGGCTCCCATGTTAATTCTCATAGGGTATAACGACACGTCTACAGCTCATTAGTGAAAGTTGCCAGATCTAAATTTCGGCAGACAGGTAAAGCGTCATATGGGGAAGTGCTTTTTTCTAAAATTGGGGTTGCAGCTAGAAGCACGTGGCCCTGAAGTGGCTCGTAAGTGCAAAATTATTGTTGTAACCATTGTTTGTATTGTCATTCAACAATAGATTATAACATGCTTAAGTGTTGCACGCTTATCGTTACAGTACTTATATTGTCAGAATGCACTGTTTTTGCAAATAGCTGGTTCACTAAGAGACAGAATATCTCTATCTTTTATTGCAAAGGTTTGGTCTTTTTTTTTACGGTACACGAATCCAAACTGAATTATCTGCCCCACCACGATAAACGGGACAATTTTGCTGGAAAGAAGATTAGGAAACAAAATGCACATCGTCAGCACAGGTGGGAACGTGTTCTTCGTGGAGAAAAAGTGTCCTCAATAACGTGACGCGGACATTTTATTTTATGTAGACTTACTGTTCTTGCAGTCTAGTGTAAGTGACGAGTAATTTTAAACAGCTGACGAGTTGATTAGTTTTAGTAATCTTCGTCTGTCACCAGAATACTAGAACTGTATGAACGTTTACCATTCCGTGAGTTTGTAGTATGTGTTCATAATGATTAACGTTTACCTCGGAGAGCCAAGTGAAGGGGGATGCGCTGATTGAGTGAGCGAAGCAAACGAAAATCAGCGTTTGTTAGCCAGTGCGCTCAAAAATCGGATTAAATGGACTTAAGCATGCGAAACATGGGCATACAATACGCCAAACCATGTCCATTTGGCTGGTGTAACGGCTAATTGGGCAATAGCAAACGTAAGAATTATGAATTAGAAAATTTATAGACACTCCAGACAAAAAAGGTAGAGGTCACTATTAGACAGTGGAATTCTTTGTATTCACAGGCCTATGAAAGTACCAAAAACTGGTATTAGAACAGCTGCCAAGTTTCCAAGAAGGGTCGGCCTTTCAAAGTAGTGATATCCTTCAACCAGGGAAAGACCGCCAAGGTTAATCCTATTAGCCAAGTTAATCGCACGGAATAATACTTTGGACGTTAAATGAAAACTTGAAGATTGCTACCGCTCCATAGGAATTGATTAGGTCCTTGCAATTACCATACTGTTACGCTTGTTATTAATTTATTTGGAATGACAATAGCAAATGTGAAATTTATGAATGAGAACATTCATACAATAAAATACCTCCAAACAAAAAAGGTAGGGGTGACAATTACACTGTGGGATTTTTGGTCATTCACAGGCCTATGAAAGTCGTGATATCCACCCAAAACCAAAACTGGTAAGAGAAGCCGCCAAGTTTACAAAAAGGGTCGGCCTTTCAAAGAAGTGATATCATTCAAGCAGGGAAAGGCCGCCAAGGTTAATCCTATTAGCCAAGTTAATCGCACCGAATAATACTTTGGACGTTAAATGAAAACTTGAAGATTGCTACCGCTAGTAGCAATCTTCTAGTTTTCATTTAACCTTCGAACTATTAGTAGGTGCGATTAACTTGGCTAATAGGATTAACCTTGGCGGCCTTTCCCTGCTTGAATGATATCACTACTTTGAAAGGCCGACCCTTTTTGTAAACTTGGCGGCTTCTCTTACCAGTTTTGGTTTTGGGTGGATCAATTTTAACCCATGGTGATTTGTTTTGTTGTGGAAGTAAATGTCTTTTATCAATGGAGGACGCTCAATTGCCCGTTTCTCCGTTCTGATACCAAGCGCAATAATCCCAACAACGGTTGCGCATGCAGTGATTATTACTCAGCCAACTTTGAAACTCTTCCAAGTCGGCTCTTAAGAGCTAGCTTTATTAATGCAATATGTCGATTGTTATAGGCCACATCTGTTTGACATTGTCGGTCGCTCGCCCTCTTTCATTATACACTCTTTCATTGTAGTGCATAATAATGATGAATTTGCTTGCCCAACCTAAGCGTATTATATATTAGTAAAGAAAAACGAACTCGTTTGATGCTTAAGGTAAGGTTTAACTGATTCGAAGTCAAAACAGCAAAGGAAAACAAATAAACTTTCCTGTAAGGTTTCAGATACTGCAGTGTTGCTGTACTGATTCGTCCACGTGAAACCTTACTGCTGTATTCAAATGTTTTTACCAATTTTATTTTTGCACACGATACTTCAGCTAATGATTGGTTCATTCTACTTGGCTACACGACATCGCTGGAAAATGCTTAAAACATAACCGTGTTAGTGGGTTTACAACAGCTCTATACGTAATTGAAGGTTCGTGCGAGGCTTTGAAAATCTAGAAATGCCCTGAAAAGTAATAATGTAATGCCTGGAAAAGGGCTTGAAAATCTTGAAAAATGATATATGTATCATCAGTAAGGTTATGAACGAAAAGTCGATGTCGTGACTGAAGAACACTGAACAAATTTAGCCAAGAAAGTGGTCGAATGTGTAACCTTACATATTTCTTCCTTGACTTTAATTGTATTTACGTGTGTAAAGGTTGTATAGAGCAGTAAGGTTTCACGTGGACGAAACAGTACAGCAACACTGCAGTATCTGAAACCTTACAGGAAAGTTTATTTGTTTTCCTTTGCTGTTTTGACTTCGAATCAGTTAAACCTTACTTTAAGCATCAAACGAGTTCGTTTTTGTTTACTAATTCGTGCTACTTTGGCATACTATACAGTTGTTTTTTTAAGCTTTGCATCTTTAGCAATCAGTCTAAGTCTTGCGTACTCGTTACAAATGCACTGAATTTCGCTCGCTTCGCTCGCTCATTAAGTGCAAGTTTTTATTTTGGTTTGTCCGCAGTTGTGTATTAGCGGCTTTGTCCGTTATTTGCAATAAGGACGGCAAGTCAAATGTGCAACGGACATTTTAACTTTAACATGGGAGAGTAGCCTAACGTGAAATCATTATATAAATCAATTGGTAATAAGAATAATGCTTCCTCTTCACGTGCGGGTGAATTGTTGGCTCACCAACATTGTTAGTATTTGCTTAAACTTCAGGGATTGGGTTGAGTTCTCTCTCCAGGCCTTAGGTGTTGGACGCAAACTTTCCAAAGCAGTGCTTGCCCTGCTTGGGCGTCGTCCTTTTTGTTACCAGAGTTGGTTCCTTTTGGTCTGGTATCCGTGAGACTGATAGGGGACTCCCGCAAGGGAGCTGTCTCAGTCCGATACTCTTTGCTGCTGTGCTGAACTCTGTCCTGGTTCTGCTTTGTCCCCATGTTAACGTTGTGGCTTACGCTGATGACGTTGCTGTGTGGGTGGTTGGCAATGATGTGGTTGCTCTACGCTCTGCCTTGGAGCAGGCAATTAGTTTTATGTGTACTCTTCTTGAGGAGCGTGGTCTTGCTGTCTCGCCAGATAAGTCAGAGGCTGTTGTTTTTAGCCGTGGTCCTCCAGTTACTACATCTATCACTGTTTGTGGATCTACCATTAGGACTAAGCATAAAGTAAGGTACCTTGGTATCACTTTGAGTTCGCGGTTGGATTGGGAATGTGATGCCAGTGGCGTCAAGGTGGCGGCTGCTAGCAAGCTGGCCACTGTAAAAGCACTAACCTACGGACAGTTAGCGGCTAAGCGTAGTGTGGTATCTTCTTTCTATCGTGCGTATACAGGGTGTTCGGAAATTGGTGTCAAATATTTTGAGGGTACGCTGTGTGATCAAAGATAAGAAGAAAAAGTCCTATAAACATGGGTCCGGAAATGCACCAGTCGTTAGTTACAGCCCCCCCCCCCCCAGGTTTGGGGTAAACAGTTCTTAAATACCTCGTAATGATTCACCGTTTCCATTCCAAACTCAGGATATGTGCCATATCATACCTGGTATTTCAGTACTTCATAATACAGTATTGGGTCGCACAACTTATCAGAGGGAGAGGTAATTTTCTTATGGGGGGGGGGGGATCAAACGTGGGGGAAGAGAGGAGTAACTGCTTTGGTCTTGTACTTTAATGAAACAAATTGTAGAAAAAACACATTGTGTGATTGAAAACAATCGAAAGTAGTACTGTACTGTTCTTTCTTTCTGTTCTGGAGAGGAGGTCTTTTGCGGATGCGTATTGCAGTAAATTGCAGCAGAGCCGCAAATGCAATGATACTCAGTAAAACTTTGAGTAGCCATCTTCTGTTTACTTAATGATGTTTCATTTCTCGATTGTTTTCAATCACACAGTAATGTGATTCGATGTGTTTTTTCTGGTATGTACAATTTGTTTCATTAAAGTACAAGACCAAAGCAGTTACTCCTCTCTTCCCCCACGTTTGATCCCCCCCCCCTCCCCATAAGAAAATTACCTCTCCCTCTGATAAGTTGTGCGACCCAATACTGTATTATGAAGTACTGAAATACCAGGTTTGAGATGGCACATATCCTGAGTTTAGAATGGAAACGGTGAATCATTACGAGGTATTTAAGAACTGTTTACCCCAAACCTGTGGGGGGCTGTAACTAAAGACTGGTGCATTTCCGGACCCATGTTTATAGGACTTTTTCTTCTTATCTTTGATCACACAGCGGACCCTCAAAATATTTGACACCAATTTCCGAACACCCTGTATAAGATCTGGAATTGATTATCATCTCCCCTTCCTGGCACAGTCCAAGAAGGCGATTGGCATGGTTCAAGTTGTTGTCAACCAGTGCTTGCGTATTGTTACTACGTGTATTATGTCTACTCCTGTTAGCGCCATACATGTTGAAGCTGGGGAACTGCCCGTTGCCTGCCGGGCCAGGGAGCTGTTACTATCCCTGTGCTTGCGCAATCTTGGCCGTGGTTTGAGTGACCCTGTTTGCCAGGGTCTTGTCGGACTATCGGGACGTGAGTGCGTTTGCGCGTAATGGCCTGGGCTCCGCTGGCCTCGGCATGTCCTTGGCTATTAGGTCTCCTCTCATGAAATTTCCTGACCCTCTCCGGGTTGATGTTCCCAGTCCATGGACTTGGTGTAGTGAGCTTGAGCACGTGTTCCTTGGTGATTTCCATCCATTAATGGCAGATGTGTTCTGTGACGCTTTCTTTTACATTGACAGTTGGGAAGGAGGTGTTGGTGCGGTTGTCCCTTCACTGAAGTTCAGTTTGCGTCGTTTCTTGCCTGCTGTTCCTTCAGCATTTGTGGCTGAGCTTGTTGCCATCTCAGTGGCTCTTGATGTTGTACTTGACTTGTCGATCTGCAACTTCACTATTCGGACTGATTCTGCATCCAGTCTGCGGTTCTTGCGTGATTCCTTTAGCCGTTTGGACATTGCGACCCCTCTTGCAGCAGAGATCGCATGGAAATTATTTCAGGCCCTCAAGAGAGGCGTCGTTGCTCTTGCCTGGACACCTGGGCATGCTGGTTGTCTGGGGAATGACGCAGCGGATGCTCATGCACGGCAAGCTTATGCCGAGAGAACTACTCCTGTTGTTTTCCCAGTCTCCCCGCGTGATCTGCGACCGGTTTTGACGGAATGGTCTCGGGCTTGTTGGTTGAGTGAGTGGGCGTCTGATACCACGGGTCGTGCTCTGTTTGCCATCAATCCCACTGTTCAGGTTCATGCCGCCCTGAGCAGGCTCTCACATTACTCAGCTGGTGTCATATCTCGGCTCAGGACAGGGCACACCCGCCTCAATGCACATGCTTATAAGCTGCGCCAGTCCCACTCCCCATTGTGCTCTTGTGGCGAACAGGAAACTGTTCTTCATCTCCTTTTGCAATGTCCGCTTGGGGATGTGCATCGTAAGGCGACATTTAGTAGGCACTGTGTGTTTTCTAGTCTTACGGATGTGCTTTGTGTGCACCCTGTCTCGGCTGCCACTCTACGGCGTCTTCGGGATATAGTCTTCTGCAGGCAACGGGGAGCACGGATCTAGTTGCCCTGTTCTGTAGGCTTGTTCACGTTCGTTTGTTTTGTTAGTGTCTGTGTTTCCATCTCCATCCCTACTTCCTGTTGTCATGGTATCACTGTCCTGCTGTTTATCTGCTGTAATAGTTTTGTAGTTTTAAGTAGGTTTAAGTAGTACTATACGAGAGCGCATGGCTTTGGGCCAAGGCATTCTATATAAATAAATAAATAAAAACTTCAGGCGATTCGATGCCATGCATATGGCGTTTGCTGATTGGCATTGTTGCATAAAAACATGTTTAAAACAATGTAAAACAATCAATCTGGTCGTTTAGAGCTCCGTAACCCCTAAATAACTTGACCAATTAGAAAAGTCCTTATGGAGAGGGCACATCTACAGAGCAATACCTGTAAAATGAGCCAAGAACCAGCGTTATAGGACAAATAGTTTGATCTGTAGACAGCGTAGCAGAAACGTGTCGTGCCAAGAAGAAGAAGAAGAAGCCAAAAATGAAAATCACGATTCCAGCTCAAGTCCAGATCTACGCTATGACAAATCGTAAATTAATAAAAGTTAGTACACGTGTTGGCCAAGTCCCATAAAGCTCATATACCAAATTTCAGTGGAAAATGTAGAAAGACGGCGGAGAAATTAAGCATCGAAATTTCGGCTTTAACATGGGAGACCGAGGTCAAACCTTACAGTAAAGGCTATAGATTGCAGTATCTCCTTGCAAATGAACGAATTTATTTAATTATCAGTTTGGCATTGTTGCAAAAAAACAACGTTTAAAACAATGTAAAACAATCAATTTAGACGTTTGGAGCTCCCTAACCCCGTAACTACTTGACCAATTATAAAGGTCCACATGAAAAGGGCACATCTCCAAATCAATACCTGTAAAATGAGCTAAGAACCAACTTTATTCACCGCATGGAAGAATTTATTTTCGTGATACAAAAAAAGCGTTACCAGTAGTAGTTAGTAGTAATCCACCCAAAACCAAACCTGGTATACGAGAAGCCGCCAAGTTTCAAAAAAGGGTCGGCCTTTCAAAGTAGTGATATCATTCAACCAGTGAAAGGCCGCCAAGGTTATTCCTGTTAATAGTTCGAAAGTTAAAAATGAAAACTAGAACATTGCTACTGGCGGTAGCAATCTTCAAGTTTTCATTTAACGCCCAAAGTATTATTAGGTGCGATTAACTTGGCTAACAGGATTAACCTTGGCGGCCTTTCCCTGGTTGAATGATATCACTACTTTGAAAGACCGACCCTTTTTTGAAACTTGGCGGCTTCTCTTATACCAGTTTTGGTTTTGGGTGGATATCACAGCTTTCATAGGACTGTGAACGAACGAAAGATCAAACGGTTTAATCGTCCTCTACCTTTTCTGTCTGGAGGAATTTTATGTGTAGAACTTTGCTCATTCATAATTATCATATTTGCCGTGGTCCAATTAGCCGTTACGCCAGTGAAATTGACACGGTCAGAACTTGCATAGGCTTGTAAATGTACAGAGAATTTCACGGTATAATCATCACCTTTACCTGTTACAACAATAATTTGGCACGTACGAGCCACTTGACGGCCACGTGCTGCAGCTGCGACCCCCATTTTAGAAAAAGTACTTCCACATATGACGCTTTACCTGGCTGCCGAAATTTAGATCTAGCAACTTTCCCTAATGAGCTGTAGCCATGGCTTTCTACCCTATGAGAATTAACTTGAGAACAGTAATTTTCTACGTAAAATAAAATGTCCGTTTCACTAATGCTTCCAAATAAATTAATAACAAGCATACCCTTTTATCGTCGTGCGGCAGATAATTCAGTAGGAGTTCGTGTACCGTCCTCTTCAAGTTTTCATTTAACGTCCAAAGTATTATTCGGTGCGATTAACTTGCCTAGTAGGATTAACCTTGGCGGCCTTTCCATGGTTGAATGATATCAATACTTTGAAAGGCTGACCGTTTTTTGAAACTTGGCGGCTTCTCTTATACCAGTTTGGATTTTGGGTGGCTATCACTACTTTCAGAGGACTGTGAATGAAGCAAAGATCAGACGGTGTAATCGTCATCTGTACCTTTTTTTCTTGAGAAATTTTATGTCTATAAATTTTCTCATTCATAATTTTCATCTTTGCCATTGCCAAATTAGCCGTTACGTCAGCGAAATTGACACGATTTGACGCTGATTTTCGTTCGCTTCGTTTACTCAATCAGCGTATCCCTTCTCACTTGGCCCCACCTCGGTTAACGTTAATCATTCAATCACTTAGTTACCATGGTGTTCACGAACACATAATTGTCACTTTAATCGTCGTGGGGCAGATAATTTAGTTTGGATTCGTGTACTGTAACAAAAAACCGACCAAACCTTTGCAATAAAACATATTCCGTCTGTTAGTGAACCATTCTCCAATTTTCTCCTATTTTATTGAGGCCCCGGCCACCTACTTGCAACAACAATGAATTCTGACAATTAGATACTGAAACGATAAGCGTGTAACACTTAAGCATGTTACAATCTATTGTTGGATGACAATACAAACAATGGTTATAACAATAATTTTGCACTTACGAGCCACTTCAGGGCCACGTGCTTCTAGCTGCAACCCCCATTTTAGAAAACGGCACTTCCCCATATTGTAACACGTTATTTACAAATAGCAGGGCGCACCTTGTGTGAACGCACATGGTGCACCTTGCAGTTACATAAGCTGCTTGGCGTCCTGTCAACTTCCGTCTACACCGGAACTTGGCCGAACGCGAACAGCAGGGAACGAGGCTACTCTATTGTTCAAACCAGTTGGAGCCGGTTCCAACCTGTTAGCGGTTACGCAACGTAATGCCTCAGGCGACTTCTATTGTTCTGACCCGCGTATAAATACGAGGGCCTGGCCATAGGAAGCCCCTTGGTGTGGGGCAGACAACTAGAAAGGTTGTCTCCCTGGACTCAGCTCAGGATAAGACCAAGCTCCTATACTTGTGTTTTATGCCTAATATGTGTTCTCAGTGCATAGTCCCCTAGCTGTGTAGTAAGGAGTAAATTGGAGTTAAGATTATTCTTGATTTCAATCGTCTACTCCCTGAGTACGTCACAATATGACGCTATACCTGTCTGCCGAAATTTAGATTTGGCAACTTTCCCTAATCAGCTGTAGACGTGTCGTTTATACCCTATGAGAATTAACATGGGAGCCTGCGGACTAGTTACTAGTTACTAGTCACCAGTAACACAAATCAACGTTATTGAGGACACTTTTTCTCCATGAAGGACACGTTCCCACATTTTCGTGTTGACGTTTTCTTCGTTACTGGACCCAAGACACCTGATTCAAACGATTTGCAAAGTTTTCTACCACATTGGGAATTTACACCAATATGCTGAAATCAGGTATAAATTGGTTTCAGTTAAAAGACACAGTCTGCTAGTGCAGCCGCCTTTGTTCATCAACAATCAGTTTTTAACAATCGGATATATACAATCGGACGATCTACTATTACTTGGCGGCGACACACTAGCATGTGCCTAGATTAGACAAATATCAACGTTATTCGGGTCGTTTTTTCAACAAGAAAATGCTAAGCTATGTGTCTAACAGTGATTTTTATGTTGTCAGGCTACCAAAGTCTCCCGATTAAACAAGTTTCAGCCTTTTCTGTCGCATAGTTATTTATCTTCAGATGGTTGAAAACAGCCTTTGCTGTAAAGACACAACGTGTCTAGTGGTCGCCATGCTCATATATACATATTATCTGGATGTGATCGTTTTATCTTGGCGGGCGACACACTAGCGTGTGTCTTGATAATACAACGTTGTGTCACTGCCCTATTCCAAGATCTTTGGAGAACGGCGCTGCATCTAGAGATTAACACGCGTACCTTATATGATGACTATTGTGATACGTTTATCAATTGCGTTTCTATGCGCGCAGCTGGCCTTTGCTAGTTTCGATTACATATAACAGTAAAGGTTAACGCTGGCACGATGCATGCAGATTACACTAATATACGAAAAGATATTTATGCATGCACTTGCTACTACTAAAGGATATTTGTAGTCAAGTAAACAGTTCAAATTGTCTTGAATTACACCCAGGAATTTAACAAAATTATCGGGGCTCGTCCGTATCTACGCACGACCCCGTTGCTCACGAACGGACTCACAACTGTAAACTAAATAATATTTCGATAACTTCCGCGGATTGCACAATGATTATCTGATTAGCAGGAGCCGATATTTGTTCGACATAACTGCCCGAATTGTCAATATGCATAGAATACTGGGATAGTTACCGGTTTGCCTAAAGAAGAACGACAGATAGAACTCCCGTTTTCAGTGCCATGTTTTCAAAAGATGACATCAACTAGACCAGTTCCGGTACAATTTCTTTTTCATATGGAAGCATAATTGGCAAAAATTCCTAGTCAAGGACCTACAACCCTTCATATGCAAACAATTTAACCATAAACTGTTCAATAACAACGCCTACAATTTGCTGGCACGTCTTCTAATCGAAATCATGATAAATCGACTGGTATTCAGTCACTTCCAACCAGAAGCTCAAGGCAAGGATGCTTCCATATATATTTCATGTGGTTTGGCAGTTCTATGCTACGATGATGATGGTGATGATGCTATGGGCTTCCCTTTTGTAACAGAGTGCGGCCAAAGCCGCAATGCCCTACCGTCTACTGTAAACCAACCAAAACAACCACAACCCACTCCCCTAATCCACATCCCTCCTATTCTACCATCTCAAGAGCACCCTCTTCCCCCTCCCCACTCCTCTCCCCTCAAGGAGCCATCTTACAGCCTCCTCCCCCTCCCTCCCCCCATTCATCTCGACCTCTGAGGTCCTCTAATCCCCGGCACTCAATAAACACATGCTCCAACTACTCTTCCACCTCCCCGCATATCCCACAAGTTGTATCCTCATCTTCCCCACCAGCCCTCCACATCAAATCCCTAGTATCCAGTGAGTCCACCCTAGCCCTAAATAACAGGACACTCCCTCATTCCCCCAATACCATTTCTCCCACCCTTTTCTCCTTTTCTCTCCTTTTTTCCTCACGATACCTCGACGTGGTCGACTTTTTTCCCATATCACGAGTCCATTTCTCCACCTCCACATTTTTAATCCCCTTCCTCCAGCCCCTTCTACCCCCAATTCCTCCCCCTCCCACCTGAACAAACTTTCCCGCCAGCCTCCTCATCGCCTCCACCCACTTAGTACTGCACCATCTCGTCACATACTCATACACAGTACGCACAATGGCACCCTCCTCCATCTCCCTAACCCTCCTATCAAACTCTATCTTCGCCACCACCTCCCTCGACTCAAAACCAGACCAGCCCATTTCACCGGTCACCACCTCTCCAGCAGTAAACCGATTAGCTCCCAACGCCCACCTCCCCAACTCCCTTTGGAAGCGCTCCATCTGCCTCCAACACTCCCTACCATACACCAACACTCCTCCAGCAAACATCACACCTGGGACAGCCACCCCCTTCCAGAGCACCCGAGTAATCTCATACCTATTATATCCCCAAAGAGCAACTTTTTTAATCATGCCCTTGACCCTTCCCGCTTTACACCTCACCTTCTTTTCCATCAACTCCAGGTAGTTCAGCTTCACACACATCACCCCCCCCCCAGATACTCGTACTCCTTCACCCTCCTCACCTGCATCTTCCCCATCTTCAAGACCTCTTCTCCTCCCCCTACATCTGCCCACTGCTCTTCCCCCCAACCGAAAATCATGTAACCAGATTTCTCACTGCTGAACTCCATCCTCCTATCTACTGATCCCCACTCTGCACAGACATTAATCAGCTGCTCAAGCCCCTCCTTCCCCTCTTCCAGTAACCCAATGTCATCCGCAAACGTCAGCACTGCAGTATGGTCGCCCTCCTCCCCCACCTTCCCCCACCGAAAACCCCTACCCGACTCAATCAACATCTTCTCCAACCCTCTCAAAAAAACCAGAAAAAGCAAAGGAGACATCGGGCACCCCTGCCTTAACCCCCTCTTACTGACAACCCAGTCAGACTGTACCCCTCCCCATGAGGCCACATACATTCCCCCCCTCATAAATCCTCTCAAGAAGATTGACAAATCCCTCCTCCACTCCTAAAATCCGAAGCTCCCTCCACAGCATCCCCCATCTAACCCCATCATAAGCCATGGCAATATCCAGAAAAGCCACCCACAAGCTTCTCCTTTCCTTCCTCACAACCTCAATCGCCTGTGTCACTACAAAAACATTGTCCTCAACTCTCCTCCCCTTTCTAAACCCATTCTGTACATCTCCCAGCTCCCCTCTCCCCTCACGGTCTGTCCGCAACCTACTCGTAAGAATGCGCATAAACACCTTATAAACTGCACTCGTAATGGCCACCGGCCTAAAGTTCTCAATCCTACCTCTATCCTTACCCTTCCCCTTATATACAAAGTGAATCCTCACCTTCTTCCAGCTCTCCGGAACCACTCCTCCTTGCAGGATCACATTCATAGCCCTAATCAGCCTTCTCCTACCCTTGACACCCAGACCCTTCACAAGCTCACCCACCATATCGTCTTCCCCCGCAGCTTTCCCCTCTCTCAACAAGAAGGTCAAGGCTTCCTCAAATTCTCCCACCGTAATATCTTCAAGCACATTGCCCACCTCTTCCTCCCTCTCCTCCACCCCCACCTCCTCCTCTCCAATCTCACAAAGCTCCCTCAATGCTGCAGTCAGCATATTTCGAACATTCCCAACATCTTCACCTTCATCCCTTCCTCTCCTCCCCCCTCCTCAACCCGGACCTTCTCCTTCACAAACCTCCAGAACTTCTTCCCCGCTTCCCTCCCTCCTCTCGCCACTTCCCTAGCCAGTTTCAAGTTAAATTCCCCGATCTTACTAGCCACCACTTCCCCTGCCTCCTTCTTACAAGCCAAATAATCCTTCCAGCATCTTTTGCTTTCCCCATCAGCAGCTCTCCCAACTCCTCTCCTCCATGCCCTGCAGGCCTCCTTTCTCCTCTGAATAGCCCCCTTCACTTCTACATCCCACCATCCCTTTCCCCTACCCCCCCCCCCCCAGTGTCCCCTTCCCTAGATGTTTCTCTGCGACTTTAAGCATCTCAGTCTCCCAAACATTGTATCCCTTCTCCCACCCTTCCACCTCCTTCTCGACCTTAGCACCAAAAGAATCGAGCAACTTCGGATCCCTGACTGCCCATCTCCTCCTACACTCTCTCCCCTCCCCTCAGCGGAAAAACTCCACCCTCCCCCTCCTCCCCTTCAACCTCCACTCAGCCAAGACCAAGCAATGGTCCGAGTCCACTCCCCATCTACCCTCAACATCCACCCCATATCCCTCTCCCACCCCCACCCTCCTCATCCTACAATACAAAGTCCACTGCCGACTTGAGCACCCCTCTACTCCACATACACTCCATCCTCTCAGTGCTCCCCAGATTGGCCAACTCCAACCTGCACTCCCCTACAAAATTCCTAACTGCCCTCCCATTCCTATTGTCTAATCCCCCCCATTCAGCCAGATGCGCATTGAAATCCCCCAAAACAATAATATGGAACCCTTCCCTCCTCAGCCTCTCGATCTCAATCTCCAAACATCCCAAGATATCACCATTCCACTGCTCGCTACCCCCTTCCACCTCAAGGTACACCACTCCCACTGCTACCTTCCTCCCGTCAACTTCCCCGGTAACCCACAAATGCTCCCTACCTTGCCCACCCCATTTCTTCCACCTGCCCCTATACCGAATCAATCCCCCCTCCCCTCTTATCCCCCTTGCCCGATTCAGCCCTGCCCACTCCCACCCACTCCACCCGGGAGGCTCCTCTTCCTAATAATAATAATATAAGTTTGTTGCAAATGCAACCGGAATGGCAAGGACCTAGTGGCCACTGACTGCCATCCGATGTTAAAACTAAAAATTATAAATTACAAAAGTTAAAGCATTTAAAAGTTTGAAACGAAGACGATGGCTCGGCTGCAGAGGAAGGGTTGATGGTATTGAGTTAGGGTCACGAATGCCTTACCACCAAGGTTAGACCTACCAGGGACACAGTGGTCCCCGATGGCATCGCCAAACGTGTGGGACAAGTGGGGGAAAAAGCCTGGTGTAATTATCAACGTTTATTAAAAAATAATAATAAAATAAGGCAAATAAAATAACCGTAGGTTAAAGCTTGGCCAAAGCCAATTGTCAATCTTGATAAAGATAATAAAAAAAAAGTGAAGTAAAAAACATATGTTGTGAAGTTGTAACCGGATTAACACACAGCATACATAAAACATGATGGTTTAAAACAAAAGATATAAAACAAGCAGGTATTAGAAATAAATAAAATGCGCACCGAGCAGAGCTGCAGCGCACACCGAGGGTCAAGCTCGACAAAACCCTGAGAGGTCTGCCCTCCTGACCAATCTCCTAAAGCTGGCCAGAGAAGGTGCCATGACAACTTCCCACGGCAAATGATTCCAAGGATCCACAACACGATTACAAAAAAATTTACGGGCGTCAGTCCTAGAGCGATCGACCACCAGCTTCAGTGGATGGCCTCTAGTCCTCTCACATCAACGAATAACAAAAAACTGCCGGGCATCAACATCAAACAAGTTATTTAAAAGCCCGTATGTGAGTGAGAGGTCGGCGATCAACCTGCGATTTTCAAGTGTTGTGAGATTCAGATGGTTAAGACGCTCATTGTATGATTTGTGATAAAGGCCTGGGAGCAATTTTGTAAACATACGCTAGACAGATTCGATCAACACAATATCCTTGATCAGGTAGGGTGACCAGACTGGCGAGGCATATTCCAAGAGCGGCCTTACATAAGTCTTAAAAGCATGGACAAGAACTGTAACATCATGTGATTTAAAACACCGTCGAATCAGTATCGCTCGGGTACGGGCAGCTTTCACGATTCCGTTAATGTGTGCGGAGCTCTTCATATCACCAGTCAAGGAAATCCCAAGGTCCCTATAAAAATATTCGTTTTCAAGTGTACAATTACCAATGGAATAACTGAAATTCTTATTATTTCTACCGAGGTGCAGAGTCTTGCATTTAGTGGCTGAGATAGGTAGTTGCCATTCCGCAGACCATTTCTCAATGTGGGCAATGGCTGCGCATAGAACATGATGGTCATGCAGGTCCGTAACAACCTTATATAGTTTCACATCATCAGCAAATTTTGGGATATTAATTTCTGGATATTTGTTGTCAGATCATTTATGTAAATGACAAACAGTAGCGGACCTAGAACTGAACCCTGAGGTACCCCACTTATAACTGGTTGATTGTCAGACAATCTATCTCCCACTTGGACCCGCTCTTGTCGGGTAAGAAGGAATGAGTTAAGCCATTGCACGAGATTATATTTAAATCCACACAATGCTAATTGGAAAAATAACTTCTCATAAACAACCGAATCGAAAGCCTTTGCGAAGTCAATGAAGACAATATCGACTGGCTTACGCTCATCCACAGCCCTAGTCCAATGATCCATACAATGTAGGAGTTAGAGGGTAGTGCTCCTACCTGGAATAAAACCGTACTGGTCGGAATTTAGAATATTAGTTTCATTTAGATGCTTGAACATGTGGTCGCGAATATTCCTCCCTAAGATGAGTCTCCACCCCACCGACTAGGTCAAACTCCCCGTCTTCCACCGCTTTCCTAAATTCCTCCCATTTCCCTGGAGACCTACCTCCACAGATATTGATAAATCCTGCCCTCCAGATCTCTCCACCCTTCTCTTCATCCCTTCCCCTTCTCCTTCACGTTCCCCTCTATCCAGATACTTTGTTCCCTCTTCCCCCTCCCTCCCCAGATGCCCCTCCCCACCAGACTCTTAACTCCCCTTCCTCCCCCATCCACTTCCCAAAAAAGTCACTCCCACTGCCTTAACGATCAAACTCCACACTCTACTCGCAGCCCCAGGGGGAAAGTGAACCCCATCACTGGACCACCCCTCCCTAGTCCAGACCCCACGCATATCAACACACTCCACCTCCGGACCCCACATCCTCCTCAGCAGCCGCGAGTTTGGGGCAGGGACACTTCCTGTCGCTCGAGCGTGCTGCTAACACGATTGGATCGAGCTCATCGGTGCATCAGCATTGAATTCAGTGGGAATGATGTGATACGGTCTCGTTTCGAGACGTTGTTATGGCTACGTAAAACAAATAAAATAATTTTAACAATGAAGAAAGATAATTTATGGTTCCTCTCATAACATAGTGAAGTGAGAAAATGTTTACTCCAGTAAAAGTATTTTTAAAAACGATTTGAAAACAAGGTTCGCAACGCAACGCATCATCCACATTCTCGTTTATAGGTTGCTAGGCAACAACAAGTAACGCAGGCAAGCCATCCATATTCAGCTACCCAAAAGCCAAACAAACAAAATAATTGTGAAATATTGAATTAAACACGTTTAGTAATAGATATCCGTGAAGTAGACCGGGTAATCCCGAAATAATTGCTCGTCTGCGAGAAACGGAACAGTCCAAAGATCGAGGGGTTGCGAAATCGCACGAGCGCGCTAGCGCGAGTTCGATTTTGCTACCCCTTGATCTTTGGACTGTTCCGTTTCGAGCAGACGAGCAATTATTTCGGGATAACCCGGTCTAATTCACAGATATGTATTTTAACGCTAAGGTGTGACGTCGAGCCAAAATGTCTAGTTATTTGAGATTAAAAAAAAATTTATTTGAAAATTTTATTTGTGAATTATGACGTAAATTCCTGAACTCAAACTTCCGGTTTAAACTTCCTGTCTGCGAAAGTCTCACGTACGCGAGGACGTCCTATATCCAGTCCCAGTCACCGACGTTTGTGTTTAAGGTAAAACCATATTTTTTCTACTTTATTAGTTTAAATAAGATATAGCGTATAAAATGCGCTATTCGCTTGAGTCTCGTAGGTTTTTAAGTGTGTTTAGAAGGTGTCATTAGGCTAGTTTTCGTACCGTTGGAACGAAAGGTTGTCGGGGGTTCGGCTTGGACTATTCATTCATGGGTGGGGGTGGGGAGGGGGCTAGCATCGTACGCGAGGTTTTTTTTTTCCGTGTTAGTGCGGAAAATGTCGCCAGGTTACAAATGTGCTGTTCGCTTGAGTATCGTATGTTTTTAGGTGTATTTAGGTGTGTTTACAAGTGTCGGTAGCCTAGTTTTAGTACTGTCGGAGTGAAAGGTTGGAGGATTGAACCATTCCTGCACGGGTGGGGTCTAGCATAGTAGCCTACGCGAGGTTTTTTTTCTTTTCGTGTTAGTACGATAAATGTTGCAGGTTGCAAATGTGCTTATTTATGTTGGTTGAATTTGTTTTGTGTACTGTAGTTTTGCAAAGTATGTCACGTGGTAGAGCAGTGGTTGTGTGGAGCGCGGAAAAAGTGTTAGATTATAAAAAAAAAAAAGTGTGGGTTATCGAAAAAGTGTGGGTTATCAAAATTAACCCACGGTCACGTGTGTGGGTTTTCAGATTAACCGTATATAACGGCTACACTTTTAGCATTGGGATGTGTTGGCGTGACGTCACCGCCGTGCATTAAATTCTTTTAATTTGTATAAACAAATAAAAAATTAGACGAGTTTAGCCCCACATGTTTAAAATTAACCAAAAAAAAAAAAAATGTTGGACTATGCCAACTGTTAAATCGACAGTTGCCGTATCGTGATTTCGGCAGTTCTATTATTTTCGACATCAAATCATGGCAGGCAAAAACTGGTTACAGTTAAATTAACACGTGTCTCCCTAAGCGTGTGCAAATCTTGGATTAACAAAAAACGTAGTTAATACACTAACAGTTTTGTCAGGTGAGTGCATGCATTTCAATGCTACCGCTAGTTTGTGACATACATAGAACCAAGAACTAACCGGTGCAAAGTGAGGCTCTAAATCAACGTCTTCTTTGTCAACTCCCGATCATTTCGTAAGATTTCTCGTATCCAGACGTTAAGCCTATAGTGTTGCACGAATCTTCTTCAAAGGAATTTGTTCTGTTGACAAACGTTTTAAATCCTAGCAAGAAACAAGCAATCGGTGCAGCGTTTCCCTTCTTATCTCACTGCCATACTAATTTGGCGCCGCCACTTACTTTAATTGCCAATGGCTCCATCATGTGAGCTGAACTAGCGGAGCCCCGTGCAATAGCTTGCAAACAGCGTATATTGCCAAACCATTATGGAATTAATCTTGCTCAAGGTCATAGGCATGACCCGTTCGAATAAACGACTGGAGTGGGACGTGACGTCACCAGACAATAGCCCATGACGCGAGCCCCTTACTCACCGACTGTATTTCAATAACTGTGCTATGCATAAATGCATACGCAGTTAAAAAGAAGCCGGAACAAAAAAACGCAGCAGGAAAAAAAAAACCTAGGGGAAAAAATCAGTCACGGGGGGATAAAATGTCGCGAAAAAAATAACATTTCGTCGATTTTTTTCATTTGTGATAATGCTGTTATTACAAGCAATAGGTGTATATACAAACACCTATAAATTTAAATTTATAAATTCTTGTTACATGTAACGTTATAGGTCAGTTGCTTTAGCTCGTAGTTCACCAAGCAGGGAACAAGTCTCTGTGGTGAACGATTTTCATAACTTTTTGGGGGGTTTCTGTGAGGTTTTAAAAATGTTCCTTGGATTCAATTTTCGTGCGTTTTAGGCCTTGCCCCCCCCCCCCCCACACACAGTGGGTTTTTTCTTCGTCTGGCTTTTTACCCTATAACACTTTTTTTTCTTTAGTAAATTTTTCCTTGGCTTTCTGTCCCGCAGTTTTCCCCCTGGTCTTCGTATCTAGCAATTTAGACATCTTCCCCCGTACTCCGTTGTAATATCAGTGTAACAGTTGATATAACACCCCCTACCTGAAAATGCGTAACATCTTTTTGGTGTTCCCCCTCTTCCCTCTCACACCAATTCTATACATTTTTTTGGGATGAGTTCGCTTTATAAGCTGAATCATGCCTAGGGGCGTAATGACCAGGGGCCTGGCAGTCTGTTTTATTTCTCGCTCGCCGCCGTGTGACTTTGAAAGGGTCACGTGATCAACGCATACCGTGGCAGAAACGACGATCGGCGAGCGAAAGAATACAGTAAAAATTCCATTTATCCAGTTAACCTACACCATATAAAGCTTTATGACTTAGCTTGCAATTTACAATCGTACTAATTTCATGTACACAACGATCTGCGTAAATACAACTTATTTATTTGGCGGAAGATCATATAAAAATTAATAGTTTTGAACATTTAAAAAACGTGTTGCTGTTTCTTATTGCGCAGTAAATTCCAGTCAAAGCATAACAAAAAGCGAAAAGAAAAAAAAACAATAGGCCGAACAGAAATCTAATTCAGCAGTCCAAGCAATTCCCCCCCCCC
>JAHWFP010269369.1:25858-67006 GCA_023313725.1 Lithobius niger
CCCCCCCCCCCCCCCCGCCGCAATCAATCCCCAACTAACCACACGTTTGGGTATTGAGCACCAATAATATATTTGTATGATTTGAGAGGAAAAAGAAATAACTACAAAAACAGTGTCGCCTGAAAAAAAAAAAAACACACCCTCAAGCTCGTATCTCTATAAAAATTTACAACTCTGAAGGCGCACACGTAAACAATAGGTTTTTCAGAATAAAATCGTGAATTACAACTTGACCTGCAATCTCAGAGAACAAGAATTATATAAAATGCTCCCTGAAATTGTAGGTCTGTTTCTGATTAGTTTTGTCTATATGAGACCCAAAACTAACGACAAAAATGAACAACTCAAGCGGTTGTTCATTTGTGTGCCTGTGAATTTTCACGGAGATACACGAGTTGCCGTCAGGGGCGTCGTTCACCCACAAAGTTAGGCGGGGGGGGGGAGGGGGTAGGGCAAAATCTTTTCCAACTAGGGGACTGGGGTAGCACTGGGGGAACGCTTTTATGAGTTTGAGACAGCTGGAAGACTAAAATTGACACTTTTAAAAAGGAAGGGCTAGTACCAGCACAAGCCAAAATCGTGTTTATTTGTGGGCGATTGAGATGAGGTTGAGGGGGAAGGGGGGGCGGAAGCCCCCGTTCCCCAATGGCACGACGCCCCTGGTTGCAGTGTAGTAAGTTTGGAAATACGAGTTGAAAACAACGCAACCCCAGTGTTACATACACTAAGAATCTCGTAAGGATTGTCATTTGCGAAATCAGTTTTTTTTTAAAGTAAAGAACAGACACAAGTTCTTTCTTAACCACTTATGCCTCCAGTAGAATGGTTTATTTCCGTTTTTTTTTTATTAACACGAAAAACTTTTTTTTAAGCGTAATTCGCGCCTGCTAGGGATAAAAAAAAGGGTTTTTTTTTTCCTCCTCCTGCTGGCATAGCATACGCCTACCAATGAATGAATTTCAGCAGCTGACCGGTAGGCTTTCCCGCAGAGCAGTCTACAATGCTGGTTACATGCAGGGTGCTCCACTGCTGCTGGCAAAAAAAGGCGATAACAATTTTCCAGCGGACTCAAGAACCGGCGCGTGTATTATAGCATCCCTAGAATTTGTTCCTTAGTTACATCACCTGGGCCAAATTTCACCAACTATTTTTTTTGGGGAGGGGAACACCTGCGGTCCGAAAAGTGAGAAGCGAAAAGAAAGACATGCACGGACGATCGGGGTACCAGGCCAGTTGAAAAAGTATTTTTTCTTCTTTTTTTATACTATGCGTAATTTTCTTCATTTAAAGTTTGGTAGCTTTCTAAATCTATAAATCGTTAAATCGATAAATCTAGATCAATAAAACGAAAGTCTTATTGGAAAACGAAGTATTTCCACCGTTTTTTTCTGCCTTTCCGTGCAGTTAAAGACAGCACAAGATCGAACAATATAAGTATTGCACTACCGTACCATACTAACCAATGTACCGTCCATGCATTTCTGCAACGGTAATGGACGCGCGCCGGTCGTTCAAATTTCCACGCAGCAGCAGCGCCACTGCGGACTCTATAATAGGCGTCCTATATAATTTATAGGACGCCTATTATAGACGTCCTATATAATTTATTAACTCAATGGGAATGACCAGTGATTTTAAAACAAATAAAAAAAGTTAGAAAAACAATTTAACGAAAATTAGTACGTTACGTAAAACTTCATCGTACTCCGCCATCACGCAGATGGTAACACATTTTCTCAACGCGTCCTCCCCTCCAGACGTAATTTTCGATTAGCCGTTTTTAGCCGGGATTCCCCTTCGCTTTCGATTAGCCGCGTAACTGGGGAAATCCCCCTAGCAATCATCGGACGAGCATCGCCTGAACATTTACCAGGCCACTGCAGTTCAGGACTCGTAGCGCTAACAGTTGGCCAGCTGAACGCTCACAGAAATACACCTGGATTTCGTCGAATAATGCAGTAATAAGCCACTTAATGATATCCACCGTAAACTTTAAAATCATAGAACGGAATCACGTAATACGTACTCAAACGACAATAACCGCAAGTTAACACCGAGTACACGCAGTGGCCGTGACGAGTACTGGGTAGGCGATGTTTGCGTGTTGTCAATGTCAAGGTTATATGGATTACCCTTGCTGTTGTCTGGTGGTATTTGCACAACGCTGTTTGCTGGTTAAGCCGTAAACATGAGTGACATTCCCTCGCCAGGTCCGTGCCGCAGCTACAGCAAATACTGGACTAACCAACTGCAGCTGCTGTCGGGAGCTACATGGATTTGCGTTCCCAAGTTGCAGATCTTTATTCGCCAGGTGAGACAAATAGACTTTAGCAAGCACGCGGATCGCGCCCAGGCCATAGAACAACTTAACGCGGTCGAAGTAGATGCGCCATTTTCCAGAACCGTACGCTTTCCGGAACACGAGCTATACATTCTCTCTGACGTGCCTGTGTGGATTAATATCTTGTCGAAGCTACGCGACTCCCTGAATGTGAAGGAATTTCCTGCCAGCAATGGGGTAGGATCAAAAGACTATAACGACCTACTTCAGGCTTTCCGTAATGTTTGTTTGGAATTATCGGATTTGTTGATGAAAAGCACTGACTTTTACAATCGCTCGAAGTTTGAAAAAACGTTCAACCTTTACTATGTCATAGACTAATCTCCATGGTGACACTCCAAGCCTTCGGATGACCACGAAATAGGCAAGAATATGACAGAGTATTATAATGTACATTTTTCGTTGTCTAGTGGTTTAAACAGGTGTAAAATGGTCTCGAAAAACATAAAAAAAAAAAATCCCCCTCATCCATTCCTTTGGATATTCGATCTTGAGCAAACTGAATAGGCTAACTAATTGCTGTAGGCACTGTTGACTTAGTAAGTCTGAGATACATTTTTGTTGCAGATATTACAACTTCTTTGGCAAAGAACTCCATATAAGAGTTATTTACATGGATGCTCCAATTGTTATTTAGTAACTATTTATAGATTAAATATTCTTGTCATCACTGAATCATTATTTTTGTTGACAAGAGCTCGATCAGCTCTTATCGAAAAAGACTCCAGCCTTTGCCCTTCCTTCAAACTGACAAATTCTTCGCACAGACAAATCGGATACAACGTGCTTACAAATCGACAACTCGGCTTCATCTGACGCTCGCTAATAACTGGACTCACAGAATGTATATCAACTACAAGCAACAACATCTAACGGTGGTGCCATTACATACTTTATTTTCATGCTAATGTTTTTGCTACCGAGGCTGTACGTTACCGTAGTGCTTTTTGTAATTAAAGTCAAGTAAAGTAAGGGGTCTATTACCGAAGCACATCTTATATCGAAAGTAGTGGGCTTAGACGTTAGAGAGATAAAAGCTATAGCCTATTATGTATAAAGTAGTTTATAGCCCATCTGACGGGCGAAGTCTTCCTCAGGCTTGGGCAACTTGATGTTGTTGCAGCTGTTTTAGTGTTTTTTCTTTTAGTCTTTTGATGGTGAACAAGACCAGAAGATATTGCCGAAAATTAAATTGTGCTTAGTGTGTATGACTGTTGTGGGCCTTCTGTTCAGTAAGGGAACGCATTTTTATGACCTTACGACTTCGCCAGCAAAATATTTTTTTTTTAACTTTTAGAAAATTAATTACTACCTTTGCAACATTTTCACACGTCTGAACTAATGTTGCAAAACTGTAACCATCTAGAACGAAACACACAAAATGTAAGTTGCCTTACGAGGATGTCTAGTTAAAGCCCACTTGTCTAGATATTAACACTGGCGTTAGTAAGGGTCAGCCTAGGGTCTTTGTGTTAAACTCTCAACTTTGAGAGCTTATAACTCCGTCAAAAGTGAACATTTTAAAACCAAATTTGGAATCCAGCCTCGACTAGTCAAGGCCTCTCTACAGTCCAAAAATTGTGAAATTCGGTCCAGCCAAATCCGAGATCCAGAGAGGGACCAAATAGACAACTTCTTGTTCTGCTTCTTCTTCTTCTTGTTCTGGGGATGCTTTCGTCTGTCCTCTCTACAGGTCAAACTACACCACCAAAAATCTTGGAAATAGGCTCAAATCATAGCTTCCTATGTGAACATGTGCCTTTTCAAGGTTATTTTAGTTTAACTGAAGTAGTTATTTAGAAATAAGCCATCACGTGCTAACTGAAACAATGCTTTTTTCCTGATTAAAAAACAAATTTTTCCTACTGTAACGAAATTCTCCCAACGGACAATAGGGAACGTTCACAAATTACGTAACGCCTGGAGGAGGAGTTCAGAAATGTGTTACCATCTGAGTTTGATGAAGTTATAAGTAACACTAATTGTTTGCTACCTTTTTATCTACATTCTTTTAGCTTAACTATTTTTTTTTAATCTCTTTAACGACTTAAATTTTTTTTTTTACAAATATCTGGTCATTACTCCCTTAGGTATTACGACTGCTCATAAAAAAGGAATTCAAAAAAAATAAAATCAATACAACTGGAGGGGAGGGGGGGGGGGGGGGGGGGGAGAGGATTACAAAATGTTACATATTTTCAGGTGGGAGGGGTCAAGCATAGTGACACACTGGTGATACAAAGGGTAACGGGGATCAAAATTGCTAAAAAAAAAAAATGTTCCGTGTAGGAATGGTGCCTCACATTCAGTGTAGATACGAATCCTACCCCTGTATAATTGGTTCCATGGTTCGGTATAGACAGGAGTCCTATCTCCGTATGAAGATACTCTTTCTTACATACGAATGGCACAGGGAAAATTCCTATTTCTTTCAGAATTTGCACATAGACGGGCAAGCTATTAGGTATTCTTTTTTTTTTTTAGGGAGGACGAACCCAAACTGGGTCGTCAGCTCTTAGTTGATACTAATCGCCAGCATTAATATTAAAAGTGGAACTGGATAGATGGATTTGTTGGTTGTTCCTTTCTATTTTTTTTCCAAGTAAAGAAGTATTTGACGAAACAGGTAATTTTTTTTTGTGGGCGCCCCGGGGCCCCCCCCCAAAGGGAATTGTTCCTTCCTGCTTTTTTTTTCCAAATACAGAAACAGATGAGAAAGAAGGGTTTTTTCGTTTTTTTTTTCGGGGGGAATTACTCCGCTCCAGCTATTCATTTCCAAATAAGGAAATGGATGACAAAACGGAATTTATTTGGGGGAGAGGGGGGGAAGGCAGAGGATAGGGGGAATGAAAGGAATTACATACCGTTCCTATATTTTTTTCCAACTAACGAAATAGACGACAAAAGTTTTTTTTTTGGGGGGGGGGGCTTGCACCGCTCCTACTTTTTTGTCGGTATAAGGAAACAGATGACAAAATAGGGGTGTTTTTTTGGGTGGGGGGGTGGGGTAGGGTAGCTCGCTATTTTTTTTCCCAAATAAATGTTTCGAGCAGGAAAGACGCCTCACATTCAGTGTAGATTCGGACCCTACACCGTAGCGTGCATAATTACCCCACTGTCAGGTGTAGATGGATCCTCTCTCCAGATGAATTTACTGCCATTGGGAAATTCCGATTTCTTTTGGATTTTGCA
This sequence comes from Lithobius niger, assembly GCA_023313725.1. Lineage (NCBI taxonomy): Eukaryota > Metazoa > Arthropoda > Chilopoda > Lithobiomorpha > Lithobiidae > Lithobius > Lithobius niger. The sequence goes on from JAHWFP010269369.1 coordinate 31,392, forward strand.
CATGACGAAGTAGCTATTAGTTGATATCAAATGAAACAATGAATGCACCATAGTTGCAGTTACACTGTAATGGCCGCCATCTTGAAATCAGGCCCATTATGAAACTATGCTCATTATCGTTAGATTTCCTTCAAATTTAGAACAGAGACGAAATAGTTGATACCAAGTGAAAAAGTGAATATGCCATCGTCAGTAGTAATATCTAATGGCCATCGTCGTGAAATTGGGGATCCATTTTGAAATTATGCGTATTGTCCCATTTCCTTCAAATTTAGGACGGAGACGATACAGTTGATACCACGTGAAACAGTGAACGTGCCATCGTTACTAGTAATCTCTAATGGCGACCATCTTGAAATTTGGTGACCATTTTTAAATGATGCTTAGTATCGTCCAATTTCCTTCAAATTTCGAATGAAGACGATTAACAGTTGAAACAATGAATGTGCCATCGTCTTTATTAATCTGTAATCCACGCCATCTTGTAATGAGTCAGCCATTTTGATATTATGCTTATTATAGCCTGATTTCTTTCAATAAAAAATTAAAAACGTGAAAGAAAAATTAAAAAGGAAGTTGTACTCAAACTCTAAAGTGGGTGTATAGTGCATTCTTTTCGGTGCAGGCAGTATCCTACCGTCAGCTGCACTTGTTTTAATAGTTTAGGTACAATTCTAAAAGTAACAGGTATTAATAAACAAAAGACGGAACGTTAAATGTTAAGAGTAAGGGTCTGAAAGTCAAAACCTAGAAGGAACACGGGCAAGCTTTAACAGTCAGGGTCTAGGGGTAAAATTTTGTCAGTAAGAGGCTGGTAAGCATTAGACCCTTACAGTCCGGTGGCTAGCTTTCGTACTTAAGAATAGTAAAGCAGAAAATACATTTTGACAAAAAACTGTAAATCCTCCTCTAAAGACTCGTGTGATGATCCAGTGGTAGTATGGTGTACGTTTCCTGCTTTGCTTTATGTTGAAAAGTTTATTTTTCGGTTTGGTAACATGACAGAACATACACAGTAAAGAGGATTATTGGTTGTCATCAGTTACCTTAAAATCTATGAAATTAGTATAAAGGTAGCTTTAAAGAACGTTCTTTAAAGATATTTCAAGCACTAAAATCTGCTAAATTCGTACATACACACTTGTCGTCCGAATAAGCTAGAATAAATTTACAAAGTTGGATTTACAAAATTGGCTTGATAAATAAATCTTTAAGCAAGTCCAGTGTTAGTGGAGATGCGTTTCCTGCTTTGCTTTAGGTTGAACATTTTTTTTCGATTTAGTAACATGACAGCATATTCGCAATAGAGAGCATTATTGGTTATCCTCTACCATAATGTACGAAAGATAATCAAAAATTCTAAAGCATCAAAAGACAAAATGCGAAACTTCACAAGAAAATTATGTTCTTAAAGTTCCTTAACGATATTCTAAGAACAAAGAAAACCTGCTACAACCGTTCATACACATGTTCTGTCCGAACAGACTGGAACTAAGCTAGCCACCGGATAGTAAGGGTCTAATGCTTACCAGCCTCTTACTGACAAAATTTTACACCCAGACCCCGACTGTCAAAGCTTGTCCGTGTTCCTTCTATAGGTTTTGACTTTTAGACCCTTACTCTTAACATTTAACGTTCCGTTTTTTGTTTATTAATATTAAGTGTGTCGGTTACGCCAACCATCTTAAACTTACTAACACTAAATTGTAATCCAGCTGCACTCCTTCATTACGCACAATATTTACCGGAATATTAATCCCCGTGACTGTTAAAGTCCTGAGTGAGTATTCACTGTAGCGTGTATCACAAAGTAATCCATATTGTGGTGGTGTCACTTCCAGAATTCCGTGTGTATCGACGTCATGGTTCGACACTTGAGTATTGGCCATCTGCATGGCGGGTGAACCCTCAATATATACAGGAATCTCTGCTAAGTCACACTGACGTCACGACCAAGGAGTTCTGGGAATAACCTCACTCCCTTCCCCTTATTGGAACGCCTATACTCGAGTCGCCAAATGCCACACGCTATTGTACCTCATGAAAGGCTTTGAATAGTCTAAATACCTGAACTTCCTCCCCCCACCCCCACATATACATACCAGGAGTGGGTCAGAGTCTGTTTAGCAGGTTCTGTACCCATGCCTGGGAGTTTGGGCCTGAAGACAGCTAATTAACCCCGTTTACTGACCACATAGTTGGTGGATAGGCTACACGGTATGTTACAAAACCGAGCCATACAGGAAAGCCAACTGGGAGGAACGTACATTTAAGTTTTTCCGAAACCTGCCAACCTCACGAACGAATAACAAAAATCACCAAAATTTGCTACAATTTGGAATAAATGTGCTCACTGGAAGCCAGAAAATGGCAGAAACAAACAGGCACTAAAATAGAGTAAAATGCTTCAGGTTCGCTTACAGCGCTCCCCCAAACCCCCTAACTGGGTTTCGAACCCTTTCAAAGGTAGTATTCAAAGGAAAAATGTATGCTGAGTTAGCAAAATACGGGACCCTGAATATACATGAGTCCAAAGTATCGACCCAGTGGATTTTGCAGCCCCATGATTTGGTTTAGCCCTCAGACAACCACCGATCGTTGGTCACCACGGAGGGAACAACATTTTGAGATCACCCAGGGGTGCCCCTCACCATGCCTCCCCAAATAAATTTTCCACTTCCGGTTCCTTTAGGAATAGGGCATCGGTCCCAAACGAGATATGTGCGGACAGTCAGTTCATGGTGAATGCAGAAAATGGCATGTAAATAGGTCCACAATTATAGCACGAGCTATGACCAAAACACATTAGTACAAATGTTGCCTTTACTGCATACAATAATATCGTAAGCAATTCTGTGAATTGGTTGATTGCACGTAATAATTTCAGGAAGGAATAGCAAACGTAACGAAATTGATAAGGGTTTGGCTAGCACACGCTTGTGCACATGTTTGTAACACATGTAGCACACTGGCATTTGACCTAAAGGCACCGGAAGTGGAAACTTTATTATGGGTGTGGGGTAATCCTACTTGATCTCAATACTTACTGCCCTAAGTGTCCGTAACAGGACTTCTTTCTTGCTCACTGACTCCCGGGAAAGGGGGGGGAGTGGAGAAATGAGGCTTTATGGCACGTCGACGGCTAGGTCATTAGCACCAACCTCAGTTACAGTGCAGTGGTCCAGGTCGCCACTGCACCGCCCGGGAAGGGAGGTACCACTCACTATAGTTGACGTAGACAGTATGTTTATATGGCAGACAGCACATTTGCTCATAGACATAGAAGGGAAATGATTTGTTGAAACATTTTTTCTAACCTCGACATGCCGTTCGCAAGGTCGAACACCAGTTTGTAGCATGTGCAAACTTGTGCAAATCTAGCAAACTTGTGCTAGCCGAACCATTATCAATTTCGTTACGTTTGCTGTTCACTAATGCAGTCAACCAATTCACAAACTGTTCTGGATATTATTTTATGTAATAAAGCCAACATTTGTACTAATGTGTTTTGGTCATAGCTCCTGCTATTGTGGACCGATTTACATGCAATATTCTGCAGTCACCATGAATTGAACTACCTGCAAATATCTTAAATTGGGACCACTGCGCTATTCCTTTAGGAACCGAAAGCGGAAAATTTATTTCAGGGAGGCAGGGTGGGGGTCACGTTTGGATGATCTCAAAATATAGCCCCCTCCGTGGTGACCAACAATTGATGGTTGTTTGGTGGTTAAACCAAATCATGCGGCTGCCAAATCCACTGGGTCGATAATTTTGACTCACCTTTGTGCAGGGGAAGGCAACTAAAGTGTTACGAGCCGATATCCTTGTGAATAGCTAATGAGAGAATAATAATGATAGAAATGCAATGATGGGTGTGATGGAGGACGTTTACACGAGAAAAAAGAATTAACTTGAATTGATATTTCAAGGTCATCCTCGTGCTATCTTTCAAACGAGACATGATTCGGCAAAAAAGTAAATTAGAAAGTTGGACGCAAGGATACAATATGACCAACAACAAAAAAACAGATTCAAAATCGGATAATAAAATAAAATAGTTACGAAGATGTTTAAAAGCTAACTGTGAACATGCTGGCTGCACTGTAGTGAAGCCAACCTTACGGTTTTTTTTTGCCGTATCGTATCTCGTTTGGAAGATAACATGAGGATGACCTTGAAACATCAATTCAATGTCATTCCTTTTTTCACGTGTAAATGTCCACCATCACATCCATCAATGCATTTCTATCATCATTATTATTCTCTCACTAGCTGAAGCTCATGCTATGTACGGGTGGTGTTAGATTTACGGTTTGTAACACTGGTTAGGTACGGTAGCTCACGTGTTTGTCCATGTTAGATCAAATTAGGTTTCATAAAATTTGAGCAGACACTATGTATAAACGCTCAGCCATCATGTGTCTCAAATCCTCCACCAACCCCGAAAGGAAATGATTATCCACCTACCCCCACCCCCCTTTCTAATGATCACTCCTATTATACTGTTTATGCTGGTCGAAGTAAATGAGGCTCAATGCAGTCCCGAAGCTGCCCTTTCGAGAAGTGTACTGTCCTGAGAACTTCCCCCCCCAACCAGGGACGACGCTAGCCCGCTCTTCACGTGGCGTCTTAGTCGCCGGCGTCTTCCTTCTTTTGCTTTGGGGAGGTATGAAAACCTCGAAAAGAGTCGGGCGATTTACCGTGTACACACGGCGTCACTACTACTCCTTGTCGTCGGCGTGTCAACTGGTTGTCATGACAACAACTTAAATTTGGCGGAGTTTTCGTTATCTGATAAAAACGACAATTTTAAACATACAATTAGTTTTTACTATCCTAAAATACTCACCTTTATTTTAGCTTTTCGTGGGATACATGCTCATTCAATGCCCACAGTTTAACCGAGTTTCGCGCTACCCACGGTCTGCCCCCGGGCACTATCGTGTGAGCGATCCCAGCGCTATTCTGCTGTTCGTCACTTTTTTCGTCGCCCAAGTGCCTGGGGCGGCTCGAGCGGGGCCGGTGGGCAGGTAGGCCTAAAGGTGAGTATTTTAGGATAGTAAAAACTAATTTTATGTTTAAAATTGTCGTTTTCACTTTATCCGAAAATTCTCACCTTTACTCAGCTGACTTCGTCCAAAAGGAGGCCGGTCGAGCCGCACCCCACCGCGGTAGCACGAAACCGTTCAAGACGACGCTAAGGTTCAACCCTCCCAAAATTCCAAACAGTGGTAGTGACCTTATCCTCACTACTTGCCAGGTGGCGTGATCCCTGGAACTGTAGATCCGGCCAGGACATGGGGCCCCTGGTTCCTCAGGCCCGAGGTGTCCCCGAGTTCTCTGTAATAATGGCTGATAAACACTGACTTGTATCTCATGGATCGGGATGCCTGCAGCGAAAGCCCACGAAGCCGCTAAAGCTTGAAGTTCATGAGCTCTAATGTGGTCCGGGATGTCTACGCAGTCTTCAGAGGATGCGTAGGCCCTTTTAATTGTGGCGCAAATCCATTGCGCGATTTTTACCGGGGAGAGTCTGCCTGCACGAGATGCCTGTTGCAACGCTGGGTCAATTGGTAGGAACAGGGGAATGGCCTCGGCGTCGCCATTCTTTTCGGGGACGGAAGAGGCATGGAGGTAAATCTTTAGAGCCCGGATAGGACATTGAGTTCCAGGTCTTCGTTCCCCACAACTTCCGGACTACTAGGGCTACTAGGGCGAGCTTCAGTCAAGGAAGAAAGCAGCTCCGCACTTAAGTGTGATTGCGTCATGGAGTTGCTCTCGCGACCAGAGTTTCGAATTTCAGTTTCGGGTTTCGAGACGAATTAAGATTATTTCAGGCATCTGGCAACAGGTGTCGCATCCGTACAGTGTGGGGTTTTGATCATATGCTAGAGTGTACTAAATCAGTTAGAGTTGGATACTCATAACTTCATAGACTCATGACAATACGTAATACTGATGTTGACTTTACACCATACCCGCGTTTTGCTTAAGAAATGGCTTATTTTGCGAACTGCTGTTGCACTGCGAGGGAATGAAACACAGGGAATGCCAGTCCCTTCTCGAATAAGAATGACGGATAATCAAAGAAAATAGTGACGGCATATACAAAGAGGCGGCAAAATTTGGCAAATTCCTTAAGTCGCTCGATTAAGCAGATTGGTGAAAATAAGTCGGAAACGTGGTTCACACCCCTCCAACTTTCCCGACGTCAATGAACAGAGCCACTTTGTCCTGTGGAAAGCCTACATTCCCGCAGTCATGACTTCTAGCAGTACACCACACACGTGTACAGCAGGAGTCAACTAAGCAACTCAAGTGTAATTAATAAAAAACCAGACTTCCATCGATAACCACAGACACTTAAACTGTAGTTCCAAACTGTCTTCTATAGTTAATAGAAATATACGTATATAAGGCCGCTCATTAAATGGTTCTCGGGAGCAGTATAAAAAAAATGATGAGAGCGAGGTACATTTTATTTTTATTTTTAATTTGGAATTTTTCAGATGTATGGAGCCCTGTAGAGGACATGCTAAGAATTAAAAATTAGGTTTATTGTCTCGACGTAACAATTCGTTATCTCGACATAACGAATTTCCGTTCCTGCGATCTTACGGGAAGTAGTAACGGAAACGGAAATTCGTTATGTCGAGATAACGAATTGGTTATGTCGAGATAACAAACCTAATTTTTTTTTGGCATGTCCGCTACAGGGCTCCGTACAGATGTGAGTGATTGATTTTTTTTTTTTTTTACCAAAACAAAAATGAGTACAGTAGTTTGTTGCACGAGCATAGACTACAAAATAGTTTGTTTTTTTCCAATTATCGGTATGTCCCAGGAGGGGTGCAGACAGCAATGAGAAAGTCTAAATTAAAGGCACATAACTCCCTCCGGTATATTTTAACAGTTTCACTCGATACATTACCGGAAATAGTTTTATATAAACTGATTTACCTTTCATTTGCTGGTCTAAGGTATACGATGCAGATGTCAGTAGTGGCGCGTGAATGTTATTAGGCTTGTTTTAAACGGCTCGGTCCGAGCGGTATATAACTCCCGCCACATCGCTGGCAAGCCGCGGCCCTGGAGGAAGGATAATTAATCCTTCGCTCAAGAGTGCGACTTGGTCGTACGATGTGTCACGTTGCAGCGGCCCCGAAATGAGTATGACTAGTGTCTAGAGCAATGCGCGCTGCGGTCGTTTGAACTATATTTTAGCGTAGGTGACGCAGAGTAAAGCGGCCAGAACGGAGGGATTTATGTGCCTTTAAGCTTTAAAATGTTGCAATTATACCAATTATTGCACTTTCAAGTCTCATTCATTTTAACACTTCTGCAAAAAAGCTTTTCCACACTCGCCACATTCAAACTTTTTCCACCGGTTCGAATTGCGTGCACCGTTAACTGAGACTGTGGATTTTGCACACAAATCATCGTATTCACATGTGTTTTTTTCCCACTGTGTACAAGTGCACGCGCTGTTAAAGTATACTGTGCCACCAAAGCCTTTCTGCACTCAACACATTCAAACGGTTTCCTCCAGCAGTGTAAAAGTGCGTGCGTCCTTAAATGACGCCGGTGAGCTAAAACCTGTCCACACTCTGCACATTTAAAGGGACACCAGGCCTGCCTTATATATCATTAACGCGTGCCTTTATATAACATTCCGCGTGCCTTATAGTTACGCGCAAATCGCCATCCGCGTATTTACAGCGCCAAGGTCGGCTGGGGTGGTAGCTGCGTTCCTCGCAGCGAGGAACGAAGCTGCTGCCTCGGTTGGCTTTGAGAATAGTACACGAAACAAAATATGTTAAAGATTGTGTCGTCACAAACCGGAATGATTCTTGTATTTTAACACCACAATTTATAATTTTCTAGGCTAGTGTCTTATAATTTTGCTTCGGCGATCTATTGGAAAAATTAATTTTAATTTTTACCGCATTAATCTTTTAGATTTTTGATTTCGTGGTAATTATTAGAAAATTAGTACATGTACACACAGCGATGAAACGTCATGATTATTGTAAGCGCACAAAGGATCATACACTGGGGACGCAGTAAATAAATTTCACAATTATTCAACAGAAAATCTCCTAGACGCCACATTTTAAAACGGATTTTTACCGAGGGATTGACTAACGGTAAGTAAATAGACCTTTGGCGGCCGTACTTGATGTGGTGGATCGAGAAAAATGGCGCTGGGAGGAATATCCCTTTAATATAAAGCAATTGTCACATTCTCGTCGCCGAGAAAATTTCAAGCATACATGAAGCATCGGACACAAACGGCCTCCAAGAAGAGTTCGATTAAAATGTTGACACACGAAAGAAATTTTTTTTCACCCAGGCTTTAAAAAAAACGTCCCATGCGTTAAGAAATAAACCATGCGGGCGCTCCTGAGAACCACTTGATTAACTTTTAGCGGTCTAAGTCCACGGTAGATGACTCGCCAACTATCTACTCCACGTGTTGTTTACATCCCAGCCATTACTCGCATCACCAAAGAACAACGACCGTTGGCAACTTGTTTTCCTCGAAAAGGAAATTGGCTTTTCTTTAACTATCACTCACTCTATTGGTGCTTCTTTGCGCACCAACATCACAAACGTAAAATCCAGCTTTTACGGAAAGGGCTGCAGAAGACGGAAACGCTCAACTTCCGGTTTTGATGGGCCATAAAACTATCGTACTTTTACGATTTCTGAAATAAATGTACAATTTTGTCGTGTTGGGGGGCTAATTTTGCCTTAAAAAATTAACGATTTGTCGTCCCGGGTTTTAGTGAAAGCTTTAAGTGTAAATATAAAGTTATATTTTTTCTCGTGCTCTCAATTATAGCGAAAAAATTGTAGCGAATTTAAAAAAAATTATAGCGAATTTTTGCACGTGCAATGATCCAGGACACCCTAGCAATCTACTTTTCCTCCGACGTTAGCGCTGGGCCGCATGTCCTAAAATGGCGCTGTTCCTCTAGTCCTCTGGAACCAAAGCACCTACAAAGATGGGAGTAGGACCAAACGAAAGATAATTAAATTGCGCACAGTATAGGTCTATTTTCGTCGCTGTAACTTGATATTATGACCCTCAAATAAGCGAAAGAATCTTAAAAACTAAAGTCCACGTTTTTTTTAAACCCTCATGATGTTTGTTCCTGACGTCATAGTTTGTTCATGAAAACCTCCTCGATCGAAGCGAGATGATCTGGAAAAGGATGCACGGAAAAATAATATAAAAGAACGACGTATTTTGCAACACACACATATACATCTTAAAATTGGTTTTGTATTAACTGACTTGATGCAGGGAAAAATCAAAAGAACAGATTTTTGTTTTAAAACGGTGTCAAACATTCGTGTTTCTGAAGCACGGTGGTGTGTGGATTGAGCGAGCAAAGCGAGCGATTTCCACGTAAAGTAAACCTTTTCAACGCGTGTCTCGCTTTGCTCTATCAATCTTTCATCTCTCACCTTCGTAGGAGATTACATCTGACGTTCTGCAGATGTTTCTCCAAGTGACGGATCATCAGAAAGTGAAGTAATGGAAAAATCTGTACTGAGCAGGACGTAAAGAACAATATTCTTAAAATAAGTAAAACAAGAAAACCCATATAAAGTGTATACTAACACAATGGTTACATTGATTCAGTCACGTTACTGAGGAAATGTTTGCGCTGATTGAGTGAGCGAGGCGAACGATATCAGCGTTTGTCATCAGAAACAGCGCTTTTCTGATAAATTACTTGATCTTTTTGCTTGACTCCTTGGCCATAAAAAATAATATTGACCTTCTCTAGAGATAACCGATATCGCATACTACACTCTTATAATTTGCTTGATCGTTTTTTATGTGGAAGAACTGTCTGTATCATAAGTGAAACAGCAAGAAATCTCCTCAAGCGCAGCGAGACGACGCGGAATGGGCGAGCGAAGCGAGCGTCTCCGCTAGTTTTACGATACACTCGTACACACCTATGTCCTTAGGTTTTGTGACTTGATTTTTTTTTTGATTTTGTGCAAATGGACGGAAAAATAAAGCAATACCTTTGTTTTGGTATCTTATTGTCCTCTCGCTGGTTTGACCTCTCGTTTGTCCGTATCTGATTCAGCTCTATTTTAATAGTGACGATCAGATCAGCTGGAGACTAAAGTTGAAAGTCCACTTAAAAGGAAAGGCATTACCTCTCCCATGCTTATACAGAGTGATCCAAGTAAAGTGTTAGGAGCCCATATCCTGAGAAGAATAATGATATAAAAATGCAATGGTGGGTGTGATGGGGAACATTTACACGAGAACAAAGAATGACCTTGAGTTGGTATTTCTAAGTCATCTTCGTACTATCTTCCAAACGAGATACGAAAGGCAAAAAAAGTAACTTAGAAAGTTGGACGCAAGGATACAATATGACCAGCAACAACAAAAAACAGATTTAAAATCGGAGAATAAATAAAATAGTTACAATGATGTTTAAAAACTAACTCTGAACATGCTGGCTGCACTGTACCGAGTTAGTTTTTAAACATCATCGCAACTATTTTATTTATTACCCGATTTTGAATCTGTTTTGTTTTGTTGTTGATCATATTGTGTCCTTGGGTCCAACTTTCTAGTTTACTTTTTTGCCGTATCGTATCTCGTTTGGAAGATAACGCGAGGATGACCTTGAAATATCAACTGAAGGTCATTCTTTTTTCCCGTGTAAACGTGCCCCATCACACCCATTATTGCATTCTTCAGGATATCGGCTCCTAACACTTTACTTGGATCACCCTGAATAACTTTTACAACATTTACACGAAACCCTAACTAGACAGGCTGATCTGGGCTGCACGGCGACGCAAGATGGTGTACCAAAGACGTCAAAATTGGTCCTTAAACGCAACACCCATAATTATGATTGCATCAATTTTGATCTTGTAGGCACGTAGCAACGCATCGCATCGCACGAAATTGCCTTCTGTCTGGTTACAGCTTGAGTTTGACCGAGTGTGGCAAAACCGTCTCGTACGTGGGGAAAAAATAACAGGACAATGAAAACGTTTAGAAGATTTACACAAGTCTGAATTAATGTAGCAAAATTGAGTCACGCAGGAAAGCCAACTTGAAGGAAGGTACCTTTAAGAGACCAGCCAGCTTACTTTTTCGAATCATCAGACGATATTAGCCTATTTTATATATATATTTTTTTGGTCGTTCGTGGAATTCGATCTGGCGTTCATTTGGCTGGTAGCTGACCACTCTGAGGGTACGTTTGCGCAACGACTAGCCTTTGCATTCTCGTAAGCTAGAATTTAATGGCGATGAAAAGGTGTCGTTGCCATGGTAACAACGCTACTTGGATTAGCTAAATCCGACATGGCTCGAGCAAATGCTTGCACTCGTATAATCAGTTACAATAACAAATAATAATATTCCTCTTGACGAAACAATTTTCCCAGTCGCTTCTGAAGTCACGTTATTGGCCGTTTTCGTTTCGAGGTGGCAGAGGTAACACAGCCGCCATATTGGAATTTCAGATGATTTCTAGCATCTAGCTGAGAGAACGCAAAGGCGAGTCGTTGCATTAAAGCGCCCTAATTACTGGACTGTGCTTGCTTATCCTTGTTCGGGGTGCACGTCCGGAGGCCCCAACAAGTTTCGTGGTGCACATTAGGTTTTAATTATTTTTACTTCTGTTTGGTGACATGCTCTAAATGTCGTCTATTAAACCGAAAAACGTTAACTCGTCCAAACCTGGCCAGCGCTGATTAGCGTCACGTCACACTGCCCCATTTGTTGTTGCACTGGCGTTTCTTAAGTTGGGGCAGAGCCCCTTTGCCCTCCCCCCACCACCCGCTCTTATGCCCTCCCCTGCCTTGCCAAAACCCTCCCACCTTTCTTTAACGGGACCTTTCGGTATACCGGTACCGGTGTATGTTTGTTTGAGTAAGCCAGCATTCTGTATGCAAGCCAGCCCCGGGCTGGCTTGCATAACAGAAAATTCGTATAATGGAAAATCGTCTAACAGGAAATTCGTATAATGGAAAATCGTCTAATGTCCCTGCCTCGCTCGCGCTGCTGCACTCTCTGCGGCTATACATATAACATCAGAAACCGCAGTTAGACGGTTATCCAGTTAGACGTTTAGCCATTATACGATTATCCATTACACTTTTATCCATTACACGATGTTCTGTTTAGACGATTTTCCATAATTTTTATTTATGCAGATATTAGACATTTATCCCATTAGACGATTTTCCAGTTAGACGTTCGTCCAACGCCCCGCCAGCCCCTACTGTAAGTTAATCACAGTGAAATAATCAGCGCCGCGCACCGCAAAATTGTCAGTCATCGAGGTAACAATATGTCAATTTCAACTTTTCACTTGCGTAAGAATTAACACGCTCGCCCGTTTTCATAAGTTTCATTGTTTAAAGTGGCACTATCACCGATTGAAATGCGAACGAAAATACCGTGGCGCTATCTAGCGGCATTGATATTGTCAACCTTTATAGCTAGCACACAGGTGCACGAGGATTAACCAAATTTTCACTCAATAATTAAGGATGTCGTGGCTTGTTTGGTTCGTTAAAAGAAATGCTGTTATGCATTCCTTCGCTTGGTGCAAGCAAACGCTAGATGGTACGACACACCGCTAGATGTTGTCAGAATTCGTCTGCTTTCAATCGGTGATAGTGCCACTTTAATGGCTGCCTTTCTGTGTCCATCTCATCCCTCAACTTTTGCCGAATACGCGAAATGTATAGACGATATACGGGAGTCGCGAGCTAGAGTGTCTCGCCAAGCCAAGGCCCCTTATGCCGTGTCCCAGAGTTGGACGGGCAACATTTTTCCGACCTGGTGATCCAGTCCAGTTCAACCCGGAGACAACAAATTGAGGCCCGTTTTTGTTGAAATTAACAAAAATGGTTTAGACTTACAGGGATACAATCACAACAAAATATGGGTGGAAGTAGATAGATACTTAGATAGATGGCAGTGTTGCATGGACTTATTCATGGCTAGGCAAAGTCTGTGTTGCTTGGTTAAGTTGCTGGCTGGCCTCCCGTAAATTCAGTTTGGGCTTCTCCATTCACCTTGAGGCAAGCCAAGCTAACAAATCCAACCTAGCTCGCAGTCCCTATCTCATAGTATCAAGTTACCGCAATGAAAATAGACCTAAGCACAATTTAATTATCTTTCGTTTGATCTTATATTCTCATCTTTGTAGGTGCCTTGGGTCAAGAAGAGTAGAGGTACAAACGCACTCACAAACACACACGCACATCATACGTTTTTAATGATGTAGACAGGAAACAGCAGCAGCATATTCGTTTAACATTGTTGGGGAACCTACGGTAGTAATGGCTGTGGCAGATTACAACAGCTTCTGCACGACCTTATCATTCGTTGACCACCCATACAAGCAGAAAAGTTTGAGACAGTTAGACAGATTGAAACTTACTGGGTCCTCATTAACTTCCTGCATCTTTTTCGCATCGCAAGAAGAATCAACGATCACGCTAGTGGCCCGCCCGCCAAGTTCAATAATTGTCACACTTCATTGTTTTCATTTTAACTTCATTGTAAGAAAGTCATTATTTGACTTCCGCATTGTTGTTGCATGGCCTCTAGCGTTGGTACTTTATCTGAAACCAGAGTTGTGCGTATTTCAAGATGGCGAGGATAAATACTTATGCGGCGAAACAGCTTGAAAATTGTAGGAAATGGGCGATCTTTGTGCCCTGACAAGCAATAGTTGTATTTCTTCTCACCCGTTTTGAAGCTCTCAGTCCTCTTATAACAATACAACACGACGGGATCGCAACAATGAACGAGGCCGAGGAATGCTGGGATCAACGGCGGAGGGATGGGATTCTGGATCCCAGCCCCCGTTTGCGTTAAATGAAAAGTGGAAGAAACAAACAAATATAATAAATTTACTGAAACAAATAAAAAAAACATAACAGATACAAAAATAAAAACGTTCAGCAATTCACAATAGTTCAACTGCTGCTTTCCAAACGTTGATTTCATTAAATGACAAAAAGGAAAACAGGAACCGAATGTAATTAATTACATGGAACAATTTTTGAAAACAACGCCACCTCAAACGTCAAAAAAATCGTTGAAATTCATGTTAATTACAGCATTGCAACCGCTTTCAAAACTAAACGTTGCTTCTTTTCGTTGCGTGTAGCCTTGCGTCTTAACGCATTTTCTACACAAACTTTCTTCTGACTAAACGCAACAATGTATTCCACTCGCGCTCACTTGCGCTCAACAATGTACGTCGGACTGATAGCTTCAAAACGGGTGAGAAGGATACCGCCCGCTTTCCTCATACTGGAATCCAACAATGGCTCGACATTGTTAGATCCCAGCACTCGGAAAGCGGGCGATATCCTATACAATCAAGTGCACAAACTGTATCAAGGTAATAAAAGTGCGTGAAGAACGTTGATTTCAGCTGACTACTGACTACTATAATATATACTGACTACTGACTAATTCCGCTCATATAAAATAAACTATGCGACAGATACGAATGAAATTTGGTATTCAGCACTCTTTTAACTCCAATACGTGCCTTTTAAGGTTTGACGTTTGGGGAGGCATTAACTAAAACGATTGCAATCATTCGTAATGCTATTTATCTGTATGTTGGGAACACGCCACCGATGATCAAAATAAGCATTACTCGTTGTTAGTGTTAACGAGTAACAAAGCAAACGGACTGCCAGAAATAATCGGCAACACAACATTGTTGATAAAATGCACGCGCATGCATTCATGGCTTCGGGCCACTAAGCTCTAAATAAATCCGCAGTCCGCGCTGTTTATTGTTGATGGTTGAACGGAAATCATCAAACGCTTTAATCTATATGATTGAAGTCCTCCTTCCAGCGAAACTAACAACAATTAATATTTCCGTTCGTATTCAATATTTTTCGACCAAACTTGGCCATATTTAGTAGATAAACGGGCAGCGGCAAAAATAAGACGCCACACACACACACACACACACACACACACACAAACTACAAAAGAAGTGATATCTAAAACAAAACCCACAAGGGTGAAAGAACCCGCCAAGTTTCAGCCAATCAAAGTAGTGATATCAGAGCCAAAAAAGGCTGCCACCCAGTTACTACAAGCTAATCCCACCGACTATTACCTCACACGTTAAATCAAAAACCTGACCATTGCTACCGATAGTTTTTTTATTTAACCTTTGATCTAATATTCGGTGGGTTTAGCTTGGCAATTAATGTAGCAACTTGGTGGCAGCCTTTTTGGCTCTGATATCACTACTTTGATTGGCTGAAACTTGGCGGATTCTTTCACCCTTGTGGGTTTTGTTTTAGATCTAGACACACGCTAGTGTGTCGCGCCAAGTTAGGCAACAAGCATCACAACAAACATCACATTAATGTAATTGTCGAGGTTGTAAACCATTGTAGCGCGACGCCATTGCGTCAGTGTCTTATATCTTGAAGCATAGTTGGGCACATTTCAGGTACTTGGGGAAAAATAATAATGCGGTACAAAAGCTTAAATTATGTTGAAATCGAGAGCAATGACCCACCTGACAAAAATTAACTCGTGTTTGAATGCCAGCTATGCTGCTTTCAATGCAAAATCTGCCCCTCAATACCGTGAAAATGTGTTACTAACTAGCTAGCTAGCTAGTCCGCTCATCCCCATGTTAAATCCCATACGGTGATTATTCATCGATTCCCAGATAACGGGAAGGCTTCCAGCTATGAAATTGGACGAATGGGTGCACTACAATACGAACTGCGTACCTTTTATGGTTTGGAGCCTGGGGGCGTAACAGGGATGGCGTGGGAGGGCGCGTAAGTACGAAAATATTGTTATAACAATTGTTAGTATTGTCGGCATCGTCTCTCATTGGACGGCCAAAGTTCCGACAATGAGAACGCGTATACAGACGTGCGTGCTACACTAGTGTATCACGATAAATCTAAACGTTGGAAAGAAATTGTATTCACGTCCAATTCACCAAGTGTAAAAACGAAGCAAAATAAACAAAGCTAAAAACTGGTGAAGAGGCCACCAGGTTGAGAGTGGTTCTGCTCTTCAAAGGAGTGATATCAACACACCGAAACTAACTAAATACAACAAATTACAACAAAATTAAAACCAAACCAAAAGCCAATAAAGAGATGACTAAGCTGAGCCGGCCTATAGGCAAAAGGTAGAAAAGGGCAAATTGTTGAAAACCAATTTCTTGTTGACGTGGCACTTTATTACTCATCTGCACGGTAGTGGAGTTGAGTCAATACACAATTTAAAAAAAAGGAGTGACATCATATCAAAAACTAAAACTGGTAAAAGGGGCCGCCAAGTTCCGAATGGTTCGGCCCTTCAAAGGAGTGATAACACACCAAAACATTCGCCAACTTAATCGCACCGAATATTACTTTGGACGTTAAATGAAAACCTTAACATTGCTACCGAAAGTAGCAATGTTCTAGTTTTCATTTAACCTTCGAATTATTAAGTGGTGCGATTTACTTAGCGAATGTTTTGGTGTGTTGATATCACTCCTTTGAAGGGCCGAACCATTCGGAACTTGGCGGCCCCTTTTACCAGTTTTGGTTTTTGATATCTACTAATATAATACTCATTCCGGCAGAAAGTAAAAACACGTGCAACAATCCCTTTAAAGTTGACTACAATTGCGATGCACATCGCGAATCATTGCTACCTTGCAAACAATGTCTGGTCGCGTGAATGTGGCATTGTTGGAGGGCTGTACGTTTTGACTATTGGGACTTTCATTGTTGAGCTAAAAAAACGAATCCGTGTTCCAGCTAAAAGCGGACATCTTTAAATTGGCAGCCTGATACGATGGGAAGGCCCATTTATTTCGTCGGTGCAGACTTGGGGAGCGAAGTTGAATTGTTTTTAAGTGGGCGGCAACAACCATTGCATGCGTGAGCAAATGAAAGGAATAGTTTCAACGTTGTTTGCATATCAATCATTGAATGCACGATCATTGTTGCGGGCTCAGCAGGCGACTAGAGAAACAGCAATGCTGACAATAAGAGTGTCGCGCTCTAATTGAAAACGCTATTTACGTCCCAAAGACCAAACACCAGGGGTTTCAAAGGAGGGGGAGCAGAGATGGGGGAGTATTCACACCACACAATGGGAGGGAGGGGCGCTGGGCAGGAACGTTATTTACTTCCCTAAGAAGACCAAACACCAGGGGTTCCAAGGAAAGGGGAGCAGGGATGGGGGTGTTCAGATCACACAGGTGGAATTGTGATGTGGGGTGGGGAGGCATGGCGTGGGGGGGAGGGCAGGGGCTACGGGGAGGGGACACACAATGGGTGAATGTGGGGGGAAGGAAATTCGGGAGGGGCTGCGCGGCTGAACCTTTTCAATTCATGCTGGCCAGTAATTTCGCTCGCGCATGCTACATCCAGCTGGATCGGCATATGTTATGCCGGGGGGGGGGAGGGGGCACAGCTAGTTTTAAATTAATTCCGTTGTTAGTCGTGGGCTTGATCATGGCTGCTAGCCGACCGTCCCGTCCACTGGTATGGATCCTTCACAAGGTTCGTGGTTCGCGTTGGGACGCAAGTTGTTTTTCCTTCTGCTTGGTCTTGTAAAGAAGGCCCGAGTTCTTCACCCGATTTGAGAGGATACCTCAACTCAAACTATCAACAACCTGAGGGAAAACTTCGTTTACGGCAACGAACACCTTTTTTTTTTCTCGGCGCCTCGGCCGTGAAAAACCCCGAAATTCAAACACCTGTATCTTCCAAGAAAATGGACCAATCCGTCTCATCTAAACAGCTCTTAATAGCCATGAACTTTATCTGTTTTTCCCCGCAAACAGAACACGAAAATTCCTTCTGGAACTCTCACAGCATCCTTAAGAAAAACGCACGAAACCGATGCCGTAAAATCACCGTAGCGCACGAGACGCCATTTTCGCCACTTGTACAAATTTGTATATGCTTTCATTTTTTAGGCATAAAGCCGAAAACATTAGTTCAGTGTTTTAGAGGGAGGAGCTTCCTCTACGAAGGTACTTAACCTCCCTAATAAATGTACAGATACTTTGTTTTGATATTTCTTAAGTAGATTTAAGGTGACGATCTGTAATGCACTTGAGAAATGTCCGACACCCAAAACCCCAATTTTACGTCTGCAAATATGTTTAAACTATTTTAAAATGCGTTTTAGCATTTGCTGGTAACCATAACTTTTATTTTATAATAATCTTTTAACGTGATCTTTTGCCATCCCAACTACCGGAGCTTAGGCAGCTTTTCGTTTTCGTCTTTTCTGTTTGTACTTTGTTGTCACTAGCAAAACCGACTTGGCTTTCAATTTCCCAAAGTAAACCTGGCATCCTAATGTTAATAACCGAATTTATTATGAGCATTCCTTCAATAGTCGCGATGCATATCATCGTGGATAAATAAGTAAAGGCCTTATTCACGTTCTAAACAATGAGTTTAACTCTACCGGCCTCTCTTTGTCACGCAGTACATAGCTATTCCTTCAAACGGCGCCAAGCGAAAAATCCTTTGCGCTGCCGACTTTTCTATTGTTCTCAAGGCCCTCAGCCAATCAGACCTCCGTAGCTCTCCTCGGCGTCCGCGCTAAGGTCCAGAAAATCCTCGGCTCGAGCATAAAAACCGAGCCCCACGAGGCAATCGTCAGCACACGCTCATCCTCAAAGCCAGAGGTGACTATGCCAGTCGGTATAGGAGATGTCCCGTCCGAATGTTGCCATGCCGGGCAAAGGTAGTTGGTTCGTATTAGACTAGTGTTAGTTTAGAAAATTTAATTTTGGAAACCCCATTCGAAATTTTAGTTTTAAACTTAACCTAACCTTAGCTTTGAGGGAATGATGGAGGTGGAGCCATAGTCGGCATTCTAGGCCCCCATCGCCATAACGTCAGGGTTCACGGTCCCTTCCTAAAAACCAGCTTTTGTTTCCCGTGTTTATTATTATGAATTTAATCTAAACACTAAATCTGCATTTAGACGACGTATTTTTCGGGTGCTTCCCTAGATACTAAGGATCTACAGATTTGAAGATTTGATCTTAGGTCGGACTTAAGAAACATAGTCTTGACTATTTGTGTGTAATTCCCGCGGTTTGCAACAAATAGATTTATTTCATGTAATTCCCGCGGTTTGCATGTTATAACGGGTTCCCGAGGTCCCACAAACTTTTTCTAATCGAAATTGTAGTTTTTACTCTTCACCCAGTTGTGTGAAGTTTGAGTTGAATTTCATGTAAATTCTTGTTGATTTTTCCTGTTGTAAAAATCGCCGTGCTTTTTATTTAAAGCTTTCTTGTTCTGACACTAGTTGATTTTAAATGTAATTGTTTATATTTGCCTTTTAATAAACCTACGAGTTTGTAAAACGCCTGTTTTTCTGCTAGTTTGACTAAATGTAGAAGTTGTAGTTCTTAAGAAAACCACTTAATAATTAAACTTAGAGCTGCATTTAGAAACACCCACCTGGTGGCAGCGAATACCCCCCTTTAATGTTGTCTAGTTAGCCTTCAGTTAGGACAAATGACTCTGTTACCCATACTGGGCCAGTAGCATACGTGTGCTGTTTTCCGTAAAAGTAAAAACCGCCACCGCAACTAGAAGTTAAAGGTCAAAACCATCTTGATGTCGGCGAAGCTACAAGCACCTCTACAGTCGTAGCTTCGGCCGCTACAGTCTCATCCTGTGTTTATACAGGATTTACGAACGCGCTGGTCGGGGATGCCAACCCCTTCCCCCCTTTTCTCCTCTTTACCTTTTGAAAGCCAACCTCGAATTTCAGAATACTTCCAAAACAACTTTAATCTGAAAAAAATAAAACACCTGACAGTTCTTTTAGATTTTTCAGATTAATCTAAGTAAATGCCGGTAGGCGGTGAAGGGAGTCGAGTTTTTCAAGTTTGAAAGTACGTAGTGAATATACTTAAGTTACCGACATTTTTTTCTGTTTTGCTTGGTGTAATTTGGTTGTGTAAGAAGAATTTGTAACAAAGGTTCAAAACTGCACTAGATTGTGCGTTTTAGTAGGTGGGTAAAAAAAAAAAAGGAAAAAAGAGAATAGCAAATGTTATGAAAAGAAATTTCTCTTTACTGGCCAAAATTGGTGTTAAAATTGCCTTAGGTCAGTTAACCCCGAACCGTTAAGGAAGCTTACAGCGCCCCCCCCCCCCCCCCCAGTACCTTTGGCTTATTCGTCGGCTCCCCGAAACGCCACAGTCTATGCCAGTCACATAGGTCCAGATTGCTAGTGATTCACTGTTGAACGTTTTTGTAGCCGTCGTTCCCGACTCTCTATAAACTTCAGCAAACGGAGATCGATCTACTGCGATCCAGTAGATATTACCAGTGTATAGAAGAGATGAGCATTTGCAGCACTCGTTAGGAGCCAATCACTAGTATATTTACAACTACTGGATGGTGCCACCCCATTTTTTTAATACAAAGTATTGGAGGCCATACCCAAATGACGTCAAGCAAGCGTTGCCCTTTTACGGCTCACTCCCCCCCCCCCGGCACACTTTGTCTCAACCTTTGCACCCCCACCCCAACGTTACAAACGTCGAACCCCGTACCTCTTCGTTACTAACAAAGAGGGTTAACAATTTGAGAAATTCGGCAATTTTTTTCGTGAAATTAGTTCCAGTTTATCCTATTTTCTAATGACTTTGCTCGTTATTCCGTAGTTTTGACAGGATAACAGGTAACTTCCAATACAGGTGATTCCAAAATAGCGAGACTTCAGAAATTTACTGATTACCTTCGGGGGCGCGCCCCCCCACCCCCGTGTGAGAATCATTCCGTGAATCCATCCTCTTGCGTGACGTCATTCTGTACGGTACCACAGCACCTAAGCCAATAGGGCGCAAGCGCATGTAAGTTCTCCCGCACACTAGGCACCCAGATCGTGTGGCCAGTGGTGGCGGCGGCCAAAAAAACAGGGCGACGTGCGCCACGGCCACGTACGCGGTGCTACATACACCGCACGTATTCTCATTGGTCGCAGCGACCTGGTAGAGCGGCTTGGCAGCCTAGTGCACGGGGGTCCTAAAACTGGTTGGTGCCGTCCAGACGGTGACTAGCTAAAATTGTTAACCCTATCGTGTCCGTATAGATGGGTTCCACAGAATCAAAATTCATCCCAATCTATACACACAGGTAAACATGCACACTCGCACAGATAAATAGTAATGCTTTACTCGAGGCACCATTGCAAGTGTTGTTTGTGGTTTGTTAGTTTGGTTTGTTTTGACACAAATATTTAAACCAAAACTTCAGATAAATACACCAATTTTATTTGCGACTCATCTCATAATACAAAATGTTTTTTTTTAAGTAAAACACGTTTAAATCACAAGCCTGACTGCCCAACAATCTTATCGTGAGCAGAAGGCTTTTTTTTACAATACACATTAAAAAAAAAAATCTTTTCTTTCTTTTTTGTTTTCTTCGTCAGAAGTCAATCACTGACAATATTTCAAAAAAGGCGAAAAGTCCTGTTTAGCGCTCCGTACGACAGGAATGGTTGAGTGTGGAACTTTTTCATCTTAGGCGTCCGCTGCGAATCCAAAATGGAGGGCAAGAGATTGCTCAAAATGTCCCGGTTGTAATTCCCTGTCGCAAGGAGCACTGAATTAGAAATTCGCGAGATACCACACAGCTACAACAAGTCTTCATGAAGCCCGTAGTAAATGGCTTCAAGGAAAAGGCAGACTAATTTTTTGATTCTCGTCATGAGGACCACACCACTTTTCACAGCCACCTTGCAGCACACCGATGGGGCGGCTTGGTATCGATCCACCATCTCACCAATTTGTTGCAGGCAAACGTGAAGGAAAGGGTTACGCTGCCTGAAGCGTTTCCACATCTGCTGTTGTGGACCAGGCTCACGTCGAGCACTGCGAGGTGTCATGATGTTAGGATAGTAATCCCACTCGTGCTGAAATGCTACAAACCGAAGAAAAACACTATTCATTAGAATACAGAAGACATGTATGCTAAGTAAACGAGTCAGCTATTGTGTGCGCGGCGTATCTTGAGTCCTGGAAGTATTTTATGAGCAGCTACGTCTTCCTGGAGGGAGCGGCTTTAATCGACGGCCGCCATTGTTTTCTGTAACCATTTTGGATATCAACAAGGCACTCTGCTACCAAAAACGTACAATCGATTATCTGTGTTCGTTCTGCAACGAACTCAAGATAGGCCGCGCACACTTAAGAGCTAGTTTCACGGCAAAAGTGTCGTTGCCGCGGTAACAACATCCACTAAGCTACGTGGGGCTGTGGCCAATGACGGCGTCAGAACTGAATTGTTTGGTGGGCCACATCTGAAAAAAGAGAGGGCCTAGAACTTTTTTTTCAAGGCAGCCGCATTTAGCCTAGGTACAGGGCGGGTGCAGACGGACCACAAAACGCACGATAGTCGCTGAAGAAATCGCGCCGCTAGCGCGTCTGAATCGACGGTACCTTTCACACAGCGCGATTTGGCTCGGAGAGACCTACCGACAATGGCAGAAACGAGCCACTGCGTGTGAAAGCACCACTTAGATCCCATACTTTTTCCCTGATCTGCCACTAATTCCGATTTGTACGCCACAAACGCCAAAGATGGCATCTGCGATTATCGCTCGTTTTGTTGCCCGTCTGCACCAGCCCTTATTCCGTTTAAGCGCCGGTGCACACGTGCAGCACCGCATTTGCGGTCGCCGCTGCGGTACCGCATTTGCGGTTTGGTTTACGTGCCATCTGTTGGGTACTGCACACGTACCTGCGTCGATATTGCGTTACCGCCCGCCGCTCGTGCGGTGTTTTGCATCGCAATTCCCCCCGTCAACGCAGCGGTACCACAGCGTTAAAAAACGCAATTGCATCTTTGAGTACCTTGGGTGACTTGAGCGGTGCACACGTCCGCCGTTTACCGCAAAAGCGTTACCGAAAATGGCGTCCATTTAGAAGAAATAGACATGGAATTGTTTATTCGGGGAGTAAAGAATTATCCTGAAATATGAAATGTTGCTGCATAAATTATTGAAGACTCATTAGGAAGTAATTAAAGAACTTATCCGAATTTTTCAGTTAATCTGCAAAGGATGTATAACATTTTTCCATGGTACGTCTTAAATTAGTACATCAATGTACCAAAATTCGTCGCATTGGTTTTAAAATATATTTTGGGTTCACGAGGTAGGCGAAAAAGCAATATAGTCTCATTGGTTTCAAACTAATTTTTTGTACAGAGGTTAGGGAACCGAACGCGCACATACGTCACCGAAGCGGCACCGCAGCGTCAACGCGCGTTAATAAAACGTACGTGTGCATTGATTGGCTGCGTCGCCGCAGCGGCGCCGCAGCGTCGCCGCGCGTCCAAAAAACGCACGTGTGCACCGGCGCTAATTCAACGTAAGCTTCAATGTTGTCCAATATTTAGTAAAATGCGTCCCATAAACACACAAAATAAAATAGGCTATGCATATATGCAAAGTTGCTACAAAAATAAACTAAAGAAAAAAATAAAATGAACCAGAAATAAAAGCTCGGTTAATTGGCATTTGATTTCAAGTCTAGCCCGAAAGATTTTTGAACACTTTATTTTCTAGTGGTGACTCGAACGTTGGGGTCGGGAAGGGAACCGGCAGGGGGGGGGGGGGGCATGAAATATTTGGGGCAAGAGGGGGAGGGGATCATGGCCCACCATGGCCCTACCCAGCGCCGTCACTGGTTGTGGCTTATTGTCTTCGGTTGATGGATAAAGAGAAAAAAAAAAAATTCTGCTGAAACCATTTTTCTGAATGCTTTTCAATTTTCATTTTTGACTGTTGTCAGCATTTTCATTTTTGACTGTTGTCAGCATTTTTGACTGTTGTCCCACTCGATTATCGTGTTTTATCGTGAAATTTCTTAAAACTGGTTTACAAATTACAGCACACGAGATCACAGTGCCAGCCTTTATTATAGCTGTACCATCATTACGTGTCAGGGCGTTTAATTAATGTCACATTGTGCGCAGACTGAATACCATTCCAGAAATTCTTATCTTGTTATCTGCTCGACTCCATTCTTTGACATTAATCTCTTCTGTTTAGTCAACAGTCGGTCACTACATTTACGTGGCGACTACAAAGCACGTTTTAGCAATGAGCTTTGAAAAACACCTCAAATCCAGTGCGTGTTCGTAAGACTTGAGAACGTGCCTTTAAGTAACGTGATTCACGCAGAATCACCTTTACTTCTGCTCTCCCTTCGGCGTATAGTTGACGCGTCCTACCGCTTTAAACATGAATGTAAAATACGGGACATTTAAAAATCTTGCAACTTAACGTTAAGAAAGTTATTTTGTTTAGCCTATTACATTAAAATTGTTTTCTAAATTATTTGCCTAACGAGAGGCAGCAAAACGAATTCAAGAGAGCCGTAAGCGTGTCTACCATCCTTCCTTGGTATACACCAGCCTTATGTGCTTCCAAATGTTACAATGGATACCAAACCACCTGTTGAAATCAAATTCATTTGGTGTCGACAGATCAGAGAAAGTGCTGTGAACGGAGTTAAAACATCAACGGAACGGAACAGGAACATGCATCCTTACAAAGCGCTCATAAATGGTCACTAGTTGAAGACTGCACTATACGTTGGTGGAAATTTCAGCAGATAATGTGATGTCACCCCCTCTCCTACCCCCCACGGCTAATGATCCCCCCTTTTCTAATGCAACTTCTAATACACTCTACCAGCCATGTTCATGTTGGCGAAATAAATAAGGCAGCCTAGAAGCTTCCCCTTCGAGAAACGTGCTGTCCTGACAAGCTTCCCCCCAATGCTTTCCCTCTACCAGACGCGCGGGCCGGGGTTGTTCGGTTTCCACCTGACCTCTCTGTAATTATATACATATTTGTAAACGTTGTGGCCAGGAGAACACGAATTTTACCAACGCTCTTTGAAACACGCCTCAAATCGGAACCCTTTTACAAAATGGAAAAATGCGGTTCAATTAAAAGCATGCAAATTCACGAAGAATCCCTTATTCCTCTTTCCCCTTCGGGGCATAAGGGTTGTTTTTAAAGTCAGCGGCTTGCGAGTCGCTTGGCCAAGGGGAACGCTTTCCCATTGAAATAACAAACTGGCAGCGTTTCCGCTTGCAAGCGAGTCGCAAGCCGCTGACTTTAAAAACTCCCCTGTAATGATTTATCAGCTGGTAGAAATTAAAACATTTAAAAATTGACCGTCAGGAAGGCAAATCGCGCACTTCCGTGGTCAAAAAAAAAAAAAAAAAAAATCCAAGATTTATTTTTATTTAAATCAGATATTTAAAAAAAAATTAAATCAGCATTTGCTAATGGTTTTCTGTGCTTATAGGTGCATGTTTACAGAGATAATGCCTACAAAATAAATTTATCGTTTTTTTTCCAAATTTTGATCATTCGACGATACAGATTTAAATATATAGCAAGCCATCGACAAGATACATATTGGTAAAACCAGGAGCCGATGAAGCGAGCCCCCCTCCCTTTTCTTTATGATGGTGAATGCCAGGAAAAAAAATGAATGTTTTATCGATTACCGGCTCCTGGTATTTAGAATTCTAGGGACGATTATATCGTGTACTGTTAATTGAAGTATTTCATGGAAGGGTAGAATTTTTGTTTTTTTAATCTGGATTATTATTAATACAAATCATTTGATTTAAATCGGCTTGATTTAAACTAAACCCCCTAGCCCAGAAGAAGAATTAGAATGGCGCGGTCTTGATCGAATCCGATCACGTAGGTCTAAGAAAATTGTTTGAACGATAAAGACTCCAAAGGGACTTGTACAAGTAAATATAAACCAACCCACTCCTTTTAAGGTAGTTTTACAAAGTATTCTGAACCAACCGTTTAGGTCCAATGAAACCTCGAGGTAGTGTCGCAATTAACGGTTAGTGCTCTGGCCAATAATTATGAGCCACACTTTAAACTCGTCAGCATTGGACATTTCATAAACTCGCCAAACAATTCACCGACCGCTCCCACCAAAAGTGAGGTCATGTTTAAAGGGGGATTGCCAGTAGACAAAAGATAAGCAGCAGCATCTACAGCCATTTGCCGCTATTTAGTTCTGTCAAGCCCTGACTTTCCACAGGAGAAGGAACACACAAATTTCTCTTTACACAACAAACAAGCCACGTGCCTCCTTAATTATTGAGTGCAAAGTTGATGCACCCACGTGCGCCAGGAAGCAAGCAGTAAAGTTAAGTCTATATAACGACATCACGGGCGCTTTTTTCTACACAGGGTGGTCCACAAGTACTGGAAAAATATAGGCCTAAAATGGGCCTAGAATAGGCCTATACTAGGCTTTCACAGCTTGTGTGCAGGGATCTCTTCCGATTTCTCGTGTCGTAAGGATTCCAAATGAAACAAAATGGTAAAAAAGGAAACAAATAATGTCCTTCTGATTGCTGCCAACCGTAATGATAATTGGCCTAACTAGTAACTTCGGGTTCATTTACATCTGTCCTAGTTAAACACTACATTTTCAAAGTGTGGGCCCCCCCCCCCCCCCCTGTGCTGCAACACAGTGCTTAACCCGTTCACCCATGTTGTTCCAAACATTAGCAATCATGTCTGGAGTTATAGTCTGACAAATATCAACAATGAGCTGACGCAGTTCCTGGACATTGTGTGGGAGGTGTTCTGCAGCTGAAAGATGACCCTTCAGAAACCCACAAAGGAAGAAATCAGGTGGAGTTAGGTCCGGACTTCTAGATAGCTCTCCACTGGACCTCCCGCCCAATCCACCTCCTTGGTATGTCTGATCCAATCATTCCTCACAATCATGCCAAAGTGAAGGGTGCTCCATCATGCTGGAACCAAGTAGTATGGTAGAAGGCCAAAGGCAGCACATCTTCGATATCTGGTTGAACCTCAGCCTGCAGCAGTTGCAAGTAGCGTTCAGTAATTAGCATTCCATCAAAGAAAACTGGGCCAATTAACTTTCTACCCTACGAACCCACACCAAACATTTGTCCCGGAGTTATGTTGATAGTGTCGCTCTATTGTGTAGTATGGGTTGGTAACGCATACTCGCGGATGTTCTGGTTCACGATTAGGTTCTTCGTGCATTACACATGGGTTTCATCAGTCATTCACCAAACGCTGAAGAAACGTAGCATCATCATCAATAGTTTCAACTGCCCACTGTGCAAATTGCACTCGTCTGCCGAAATCCTCCTCCTCCAGATGTTGTAGGGTCGCAGGTTTGAACCCGTGACAACCTTGCTCTTTTAATATTCTCTGAATAGCTGTTTCATTGCTGTCCAATTCCCGTGTGAGCTGTTGTGATATACGCGGTTTTGCATCAATGGCCTAAATAAGAGACAGACTGTGGTCTTCATCTGTTGCAGTAGTGTGTGGGCATCCGCATGCCTTGCATCCGCATCGGCAACAGAACCTGATTCCCTGAACTTCCTTAGTAAGTTAGAGATGGTGGTAACGCATGGTGGGGGTATATCTTGATGAAGTTGGTGGAATTGTTCTCGAACCTGCACAAGGGTTTGAGAATTGTATCCATGCAGACCGCACAGCAGCACCATTTCAATGCGATCCTCAGTAGAGTATATGGCTGGCATCCTACCTCAGACCACAGACCTCAGACAGAAATAATTGTAGTTGACAACGGCGAAACGAATACGCCAAACGAATAATTGTAGTTTGAGCCACCACAACGTTATTTAGAGTAAAATGTAATGAAACAGAATGCAATTGACCATAGAGGAAAGGAAGGATAAATAAGGACACTTCAGCGTAATGGCTACTTGCGCCCAAACTTTGCTAAAGTATTTTCAATGCGCTGCCAAAAAGCTACAAACACCTTGCTACGGCCACGGCCTGTTCTCGATGAGCACGATGCTTCAGCGGTGACGTCACACTGAGGAATCTGAAAATTCACCGAGCGTTTATGAGGTGGGGCTTGAGCACGAGAGTTGTTCTACGAGCTTGTGAAAAGCCCATTTTTTTACGTGACGCTATAACAATCTGGAGGCTTCTTTGGACCATTAAAGCGCAGTTTAGAATATTTTCCAAAAGACCTACCCCATAAACGCTGTAACAATAGCATGCGACTTACCAGGGTTATTACGAGCCTTGTGCAGAAGCTTATTGATGACGTGGCTCAAGTCCCGGTCACGAAGATGTAGAGGGAAATCGGGAGGATACTCGCGCATCTTCTGCTTCATCACTTCCAGGTACTAAATAAATTTAGAGAAAAAATCTGTCACTGTAAGCAATAGCTCACGAACGCGCCGTACAATAAAACTTCGTAGTGAAATGCATCTGATCTGACCTTACCTGGGAAAACAACACTACTACGAACAAAGACTTAAAACAGCAAGACCAAAGACAACGATACCATTCGCATAGCCAACAACATATGGATGGATTCAAATTGGCATTCTATTGTTTAGACGGTGATGCTAACCACTAGCATGTACTTGCTCGCTTTGCTGAGTGGTCCCCTTGCCTTGAGACTGATTTTTCCCCCATCTCGTCGGTGTTGTTTTGAAACCCTGTTGTCCAGCGAAGGATTACCTACTTCATAACCCAGTAATAGTGCCCTAAGGTCACATGCCAACTAAATACTAACAAAACTTTGACTACCGGTCTCAGTTAAAAAAGTTTGGTTATCTTTTGCCTTATCTTTGGCCACACAGAAGCGAGTCATGATGACCACTAATAATGATTTCCTACTGGATAAGTCTGCATGCCGTGCCAGGCCGTACGGCGTCCACGGATTTCACCGGTAATACTGTTTGCACGTAGTGCTGTTCCATGCTGCACAGAAGCGAGCTACGACTGCCGCCTTGCAACAATTACTGGCCAGCCTGGAATGACACGGCCTGGCTTCTCTGAGCACACATTAATTATTCCGTCTGAAATCTGAACGCACGCTGTGCCACACTGCTGGAAATGCTGAAGTGCTGCATTGTACTTCAAAATTCTCCGCCACCAGATGTAGACCTAATAAAATAATAATGCCAAAGAGTGATTACAAGAGCTTGCAATTAAAACGTCTGCAGTCAAATCGTGCTTGCCTTCTAGAGCCTGATAAAAGTGGGCTAGCCACGTCCGCCTTTGAACAGCCAAAATCTGAGACGAATTATTCCGTATAAAATCACAGTAATCAACAAGGGGCTGGCTTCAGAAGCGCACCGCGCCGCCGGCTGGAAATGCTCCCAATGATGATGATGCTGTGGACTTCCCTTTTGAAACTGTGTTCTAGTCGAAGCTACAATGCCTTCCTCCAACACACACCAACCACAAATCCTCTACCCCCTCCTCACCACCCCTCATCATTTCCCCTCCTATTCCAGCACCTCAAGAGCACCGTCTTGCCCCACCCCACTCCCCTGCACCCCGAGATCCACCTAACACGCTCCTCCTCACCCTCCACCACATTCCTCTCTTCCCCTGAAGTCCTCCAAACCCCAGCATTCAATCATCACATGCTCCAACGTCTCTTTCACATCCTCACAGACCCAACAAGTCGTATCCCACCATCCCCATCAGCCCTCCACTCCAAATCCCTGGTATCCAATGAGCGCACCCCTCTCCCCGCCTCGCCCTAATACCTTGTCTAAGCCTAGTTTCGACAACTAGCTAAAGTTAAACTTAAATCTTACTGCAGGTGTAAGCCTTTTTCCTTGCACAAATGCTGTAGGGAGTAAGTTTTGCCATAGGCAATGAGGGAAGAAAAAATACCACCTTCAAAACAGCGTGCCATTTGACATCTCTCACTTAACGCAATACAATTTGGAGCTGGTCTGAGATTATATGTGTCTACGCCTAGAGTAGAGAGCGATCTTGAAACTTCAATATGGGTCTCCGTCGATGATTCCTCGATCTCGTAGAGGGGAGGTATAATTGCGTCTAAGCCCAATTTGTAACGTGATTAACCGGTTTCAAAAAAAGGCTTAGATACAGCATATAGTATACTACACTGCCCCAATCCCCCAGATACAATTTCTCCCATCCCATTCACATTTTCTCCTCGTGATACCTCGCAGTCGTAGACTTCATTCCTATATTCCAAGCCCACCTCTCCACTTCCACGTCCCTAATCTCCTTCCTCTACCCCATTCCCCCCTCTCACCCGCACGAACTCCCCGCCAGCCACCTCGTTGCCTCAACCCACTTTGCATTAAACCTAGTCGCATATTCATACACTGTTTGCATAATTGAAACCTCCTCAAGCGCCTTAACCCTCCTATTAAATCCCATCTTCACCACCCTAGATTCGAAACGAGACCAGCTCAGCTAATGCTTCATTGTAGTTCCTAATTCAGTCACCAGCATTGGCCCCAAACAAATAAAGCCGAGAACGGCCGTTTGTAGTTTAATCCTCCCAAAATCAACTCGCGCTGGCCCTCCAGAACATGCTAAATGGGGTTGGCTGTGCGGCCTAGCCCGAGAAAATTTATTAGGCTTGAAATCAGTATCGTGAAACCGCTGAATGCGAATCAAAGACATTCACAATCCACAATATCCACGTATACACAATATCCACGTTGCCGAACGCATCTCAGTGACAGAAAGAAAAAGAAAACTGTCCTGAAATTTCCAGCCACCTCCTTGCCAAAAAAAGTAAATAAATAAAAACTGTCCTCAGATAATGGGTGCTGAAATTCTGCCTTGCCACCGCCCGCCCCACTTCCCTCTGCAAAAAATAGTAACCCCCCTGTAATTACTGGTTTGAGTACCAAGAGCTAAAGAGTTTACACTGAATCCAGAATAGTATACCTTCCCACTCCCCAAAAAGACAACTCTACATACAGAATACATAAGCTGTGTAAACCCCAGTCGCCTTTCCAATTAGCTACTAACTACAGAGAAAACGTCGACAGTTTAGTGTTCAGATGGTGTTGACATTATGTTTACAAAATTAGACCAACATAAACACACAAAAATGGGACTCCAACCGTTACCTTCTGTTTAACGCATGTCAGACGCCCTATGGAAATCGGTCCGTTTTCCTAGCAATTATTTTCTGTCATTATATCCACACTCATTTATTTATTCAGGATATAGTCTCAATTAGCCTTTTCCAAGACGGTCATACAAAGTCAAGATTTTGGGACCCTAATGCAATGACTAAACAATTTTAGGAGAAGGTGTGCCCTCGCCCAACAATAAATAATTTCGAGATCAATGTGCCCCCCATTTCCGGCTCCCCCTCAAAAAAATGACAGAACAGTTTTGGGGTCAATGTTGTAGCCTGTAGTAATCGAATTTTCTTTATGGTTAAAACAAATTTATCCTGCATATTTATTTTCACTGAAATGTGGGTCCCATGCCCCTGGGTACGGATGCTTTGTACCCTCGGCACCCCCTCCCCCCCTCCCCCCGTAACTGAGCACTGGTACAAGGTCGTAGCAAGCGAAGGGTAAAGAACACCTACCCTGCTATTTATTTTTTTTTATAATTCACACATTTTGTCAGTTTTTATTAAATATTTGGTCTTTTTAACAGAAAAATTAATTTGATGACTACAAACGAACGGCATCAACGAAAATCAGCTTTGGTATTTTCCTACTCCTTTAGAGCTTCCAGGCTCATTTTCATCCATGTTATAGATATTTGCATATACAAGAGTCCCAATAAAATCTCAAATTGATTTATGGGCAACCCAGGAGAGGGAATGGGCTTTATAGCAGAGTCTGCACACTTCACTCTCTTCATCCGCGGGAGAAAAAAGTATTAAATTACGAGGCATGCTTTTTTTTTTTTTT
Organism: Lithobius niger; assembly: GCA_023313725.1. Lineage (NCBI taxonomy): Eukaryota > Metazoa > Arthropoda > Chilopoda > Lithobiomorpha > Lithobiidae > Lithobius > Lithobius niger. The sequence goes on from JAHWFP010269369.1 coordinate 63,192, forward strand.
TGGGGGGGGGGGGAGAGATTTTGAGGGTATTGAGAAATAATAAGTTGTGGGAGGGGGGGGGGCAAAAGTGATTAGTTGCCCCTCCAGCCAACTGCCCTGACTGTTTCTATTACAACACAACTACCAAATATTTTAAAAGCAGAAATAATTGAAGAGGATTGTCTACCTTCCTTTTAAAGTTTCATTGATAACACGACAATTATTTTATCCATATTTCCTTCAATAATTTAAGGAACGACAAGGTAACGTAATCAAATATATTGTATGCAAACGCTAGGATATAGGCCTAACGCCTACAAAACCATTCAAAACTCACTTTCAGATATTCTTCGTCGTACTCCGGGTTGGCTTTTTTCTGTTCAGCTGTGACCTCTCCCTCTCCCTCCACCGAACCGGGGGCCAGACTATCATCGCTATTACTGCCGAGTACAACAGGTGTTGAAACAGGGTCCGGCAATGGTTGCAGCGTACCCATAAGTAAAGCGAACGCTGTTGGCAGGCGTTTTAGATGACTTCTTCCCCATTGAACGCCGTTGGCTGGCAAAAGCAATAACGAAGACATCTTTTATTGGCCTTCAGACGAAAGGGAATGTGCCTCAGCCATGTCTGACTTCATCGGAACATTCGGTAATCGTCACTGTGGCCGAGTCTTCTCTGGTTTACCTGTTACTTGGGCGTGTACGGATGTTTTGTTTATCAATCATGAGACATTGTTAAAGTGCCGTTTGAAACAATGGGTGCTCCCACCGATTATCATCCGGTTCCGTTATATAGACAGTGTGTCACTGCCAAGTGGTTAAGATTGTTAATTGTTACCATACTTTTGCCGTTTCCATTGTTGTAAGTGTGCATTCTAAATCCCGTAACCTATACCACTTTCAACAATGGTGAGCGTGCTCACCACTGTTGCAACAAAGATGGGTGACTTATACCATAGATTAGAAAGTTAACTAGATGTACCGTCTCACCTCTTCCCATTCTACGCGGACCTCTAGCGGAAGTTGCGGCTACTAATACCTCTGCTAATGCTTTGTTTTCGTGCTGCTTCGAAGGCAAAAACATTAGCAAAGGTATTAGTAGCCGCAACTTCCGCTAGAGGTCCGCGTAGCATGGGAAGAAGTGAGACGGTATATCTAGTTAACTTTCTAATCTATGCTTATACTGCATACATATACCGCTTACTTATAGCTCTTACTTTCGTTGATCTGATAAGATTACTAAATTTTCAAGGTCAATTTCTGCTCTTTCTTGCGCCCCTACAATCTCCGTATTACTGTAACTGCGTTTCTAACCTACGTCTGCCTCTGGCAAAATCCCGATTTCTTTCAGATCAAGCACATAAGCGACGCAGGTATTACTTAATATCAAATGAAACAATGAATGTACCATCGTCGTTGTTAATCTCTGATGGCTGGCCGCCATTTTTAAATTATGCTTACCATCGTCCGATTTCCTTCAAATTGGGAACGAAGACAAAATAATTGATTCAAAGTGAAAACAGTGTAAGTACGATCATCACTAATAATATTGCAAATGGCCGCCATGTCCAAATCCAACGACAATTCGTGACGAACCAAACAACAGCTAGGCTTACCCCCCCCCCTCCCTTCACCAGCGACTGCCTTACTTCGCACCAACATCTACTATTATAAATGAGCAAATCTCTTTCAACCCTAATGATCCCAAAGAATACGCTCTTCTAAAGTTTGCTCAAAGCGGCGCTAAAGGAGCGATCGTAAATCGGAGGGAGGGAGGGGGGGGGGAGTTAGTTGTTCACCAAACGTGTTACCATCTGTTATAAGGCGGGTATGGCGACATGCTACATAACAAACTAACTTTCGCAAATTTATTTTTCGCTTATTTCTGATTAACTATTTCACGTAAATTCTTTTAGGTAAATTATTTTTCCAACTTCTGTTTTTTAAGACCTAATTTTTTTTTTCTGGTCCTTACACCTCTAGGTACTATGTATAGCTTATAAAAACGAATTCGTAAAAAAAAACTATATACAGTTGTTTATTTTTTTTGGGGGGGGGGGGGAATTGTTGTTTAATTTATGGGGGGGGGGAAGTCACGCCAAGTGTTACACTGGCGTTACAAGATGGGAGGGGAGGGGGTCTAAATTGCTAGAACAAACCGTTACGTAATTTATGAACGCTCCCTAATGGTGCAATAAATGCAGACAAATCATTAAATAACTCCTGTCAAAGCGATGTAAAGTATGGTAATAAAACAGTTATAACATGGATTTTTCAAAAATGGGCTGGTATAAGTGATTTAATGCACACTTTTGGTGAAGCGACGTCCTCGGAGCTGTGCAACATCCTCTTTGGCTTCGCTCCCCTCGGACGATTCCACACCTCCTCGTACGTCGCTTCACCAAAAGTGTGCATTAAATCACTTATACCGGCCCATAGTTGCAAAATCTATGCTATAACCATTACTTGTTACGTAATAGTTGTAGGTTAGAAACGACTGGTTATCGATTTTTAACCCACGGTTGGGATAATTTGCATGTCGAGCCAACCAAATCATCCCAGCCGTGGGTCAAAAATCGATAACGAATCGGTTACAAACTATAACTGATTTATATCACGGTTGGGACGCCCAGCTAACTCGTATTTAATTAAAACATGTTTGGGGTTTGTGAAAATTGCTTCAAGAAAACGTTGATCGTCAGTTTCCTCAATATGAATGAAGGTCATACCATTTTAGTTTGCGGAGGGGGAAGTATGTGATAGACGGATGAGTCAAACTTTGTGGAGGGAGGGGGTTGTGGGAGTTGACAAGCATCGGTTCGCAAACTAGGTTTGGTTTTTCGCTGGAACCTCGCTCGTGCTTATCGAAGCCTTATCGTGTTTGGAGCGAATAATTCGACATGTGAGACAGCAGGGCTACAGTGACATTACTAGGACATTCTGAGAAGGTACGTAATTAATTTTGTGCATTTGTAGTTTGAGAATTGTTTAAAAATACGGTAATAGGTTATCGGTATGACTGAAGGTCATTCCATTCCAGTTTGTGGAGGGAGGGGGGGGGGAGGTAACGCGAGTGAACAAGCTTAGATATGGACCAGACATTGTGAGAGTTTTCAGGGATCGGATTTCATTCATTTTAAGCAATTCGTTTTGTACGTTTTTATTGGGTTACGTTTTTTTTTGCACGCTGTATTTGGTTGTTGGTGTGTGCGTTCCCTGTCGCGTAATCCGGAAGTGTCAAAAGTGTGGGTTATCAGCAAAAGTGTGGGTTATCGGCAAAAGTGTTGGGTAACTTGATAAGCCCTCACTTTTTGCGATGACGCACACTTCCGGTGTTGGTTAATGGGATTTAACCTACGGAAATTTAGCGTGGCGTTGAGTTAGCGTGACGTCAGCGCGGTGGTATAAATGCTATTATTATTGGCGGATACATTGTTGTTGTGCAGTGGCGGCAGGCTGCGTCTGGGAGGCCATTGTTTGCAATTCAGACACATTGTGGGCAGCAGTCAGTGCTCAATGGGTTCTCGCGTTGGAAAGCTAGTCTCTTGAGTCGGCTACGCTCAGGTCATACATTGTTGCGTGCGCATCAGCATAGGTTGGGTTGGGAGGGTTCCTCGTTGTGCCTAGTGTGTGGGGTAGATGATACACCACAGCACTTCCTCTTGGACTGCACATGTTTCGGTAGGGAGCGTTAGGTGCTGACGAGGTGGACTGCGCCCCATCCGACTTTGCAGTTGCTCCTGGTGTGTGTGCATATGGAGCTGACACCAGGGAGAGGCTGCAGGCAGTAGTAGAATACTGTGTACGTATCAGGGAGAGGCTGCAGGTGGTGGTAGA
>JAHWFP010269370.1:0-15954 GCA_023313725.1 Lithobius niger
TCATTCTCTGGTAGTGATGAAAGTCTGTGGAATGTTCAGCGGCGCAGGTACTGTCTAATATGGAGTAGTGAACGGTACTTTGTTTACATGGTTCCAGTTTACTAAGTTAGTTTCTAAGTAGTTTGTGAGTAGTTTTGTAGAATGACGGGTTTATTGACCTCAATAGTTATTCAATTCAATTCACTACTGCAACTATGAAACCGTTGTCTTACCACTATAGTAAGAACCACTAGGCGTAGAATTCTTACTTCGTCATTAAGAAAACTAATAATGCGTGGGGTTCTTACTTATGTAGGTAATAAATGCCATCTCTATCAATGTTTAATGCCTGTTTGAGCAAGAATCTTCCCTATTGTAACAATGGTTAACAATGATCTGCCCATTGTTGTGGATATGGCCCTCCTCACTACTCTTAGCAAACACGTTCAGTTTAGTTTAATTTATTAAGCCTAATCGGTCCGATACACCATACGCTCAGTGTAATGTAGGCTACAATGATATACGAACAATTAATTTAAGTAACGTATATCCACGATATTTTTTGTGAATACGGACAGTTTTGTGGACGTTTCTTGGCGTAGGGTGTGTCTTTATTTTTCCTATATTAAGTGAAATCATCGTTGTGGGTGAAGGGGAAAGTTCTCATGTCCCTTGTTGGCTGAAGAAGCCATTCGGAACCGAGTAACAATGCTTCTGCAAGATAACAATGGCGAAGTACGTCAGTAACAACAATACTGTGGATCGGTACTTGGAACGACACGTAATTTAAACAATGACCTTGTGTGAGGCTCAAACAGGCATTAAAACGGATAATAACCGAAAACCTCGTGCAATCTTAAACAATTAGGGCGCGTTTAGCAGTGACTCGCCTTTGCATTCTCGCAGCTAACTCAATCGCGATGGCAAAGGTGACATTGCCATGGTAACAACGCTAAATAGATTAGCTAAATCCTGCATCGTTTGAGTAAATACTTGCAGTCTTATAATCCGTGCCAATAATATAAAGAATTCCTCAGGACAAAACAATTTTCCCAAACGCTTCTGAACTCATGTTATTTGCTGTTTTCGTTGCGAGGCGGCAGACATAAAACCGCCGCCATGTTGGAATTTGAGGTGATTTCTAGCTTCTAGTTGCGAGAATGCAAAAGCGAGTGGTTGCATAAACGTGCCCTTACCCTCAGCGCCCTCGTGCATTGTTTAAGATTGCCCTCGGTTTTCGGTCATTATCCTTTACTTACGCATCCCAAATCATTTCTAAAATAGTTTTTTGTCTTTGCCACTCGGGTGAAAAGCGAAAGTCTTGCCGCATTGTTGCCGAATGCCATCGTCTCACTGATGCTTAGCCAAATACCCTAATCGACCCACACTTTTGGAGGTTGTTGCTACATGTAATACAATTTACAGAGAGTAGAAGGGAAAGACGAACTCGTAACTCTCCGAGGCTGCAGCTTTAATGGTTTCACCTTTAGAAAGACACTTATTTTCTTATTTCCTTTGTACTCGACGAATAACTTTCTGTGTTTGTAAGTTCGTTCCTCCCCTTCTTCTAGTGGAATTGGAAATTAGTTTTCCCGCTTTCCTCACAGTTATGGCGCTCTGGTATCGCCATGTAATTCACTTGAAAGCATCGTCCCGAGGAATAGGAAGACGAGAACGAGGCTAGCGAGCATTGGCGCCAGGGCTGCTGGGAAACGTTGCCACTGTTCTTCTGGTTCTTCGCTATGACCTCTGGGAAATCAAGGGCGGGACGACGTCGTTTTCAATACTGGTTTTATATGCATCCCGAGTTCGGAAGAATGTTTGTAATGCTGCTGAGTCACATCGCCCCAATATAGATTTTACGGCAACCACAAGTGAAGCCGTAGTTTGTTCCTTTTCTCTTGTAACGTTTGAAGATTTTCACATGTTGTCACAGCGAATGCAAGAGGGTAACAACGTGTTCTTAAATGGCTGGTTCTTAGGAGTTTTGTGGATACTTACCGTACAATCCTTCACGTAAATTAGCTATGATATGAGCCAGGCCAAACAGTGCCCATAACAAAAATGAAAGTGGTTGAAGGGGGAAACAGGTAAATACACTCCGAAGACCCAGTGCCAGTGACGGCGCTAGGAGTGGGCCAGGGTGGGCCTCCCCCTCCCCCACCCCCCCTCCAGATATTTCACGGTCCCCCTGCCGGCCCCCTCAAACACCAGGAAAAAAAATTGATTTTTTTGTTTGTTTATTCTAGTACATATTAATATTACATCAGTATTACGTACTTTGCAGGACTGTGTTGAAGCTTACCTTACGTTCAGGTTGAATTAAACGGAATAATAGTATCTAACGCGGCTGCCTTGAAAAAAAATCTTTGGCCCACTCTGTATCCAGATGCGCCCACTCTGTATCCAGATGCGCCCACTCTGTTTCCAGATGCGCCCTCTGTCGGCTTCTCAATAATTAGGTTCTGACGCTGTCACTGCCTGATGAACTGATAGTATGCGTTGCTGTGCAATATATTAGCTTCAACACAGCCTGTGTACCGGCAGAACACATTTTTTTTGCACTTTTCTGCACGCAAGTACACAAAATTTGCGCTTATGATATACAGTTCGTGTGGATGCTGAGATGGTACACAGTGGTGTGAACTATCAGTGCACAGAGTTTTCAGAGTGGACGAGGATAGTTGACTGGTAATTCTGTTAAAAATACTCCTTGCTCTCCTCCTCTTTTCCCCACAACAGAGTTTGAATAGAACCATACTTGAACTTTTAATTCTGAGACGGGTGTCACTTCCTACCGTTTTGCCTATTCAAAAACTTGCATATGACCTTTCTTGAAGTAACTTATTTCTGAAGATTATTTGCAATCCGTTCGTTTTCAATCCAATAAACTGTTAAGAAGTTAAAAGCCAAAATAACATTTCTGGTCGACATTTTCAGCCGCCATTTTGAATTTTCTCTAAATTTCAGTTGGATTTTTTTAAGAACATTTATTTAACATATTATTCGTAACCGTTTTTTTTTAATATGATGAACGAATTGGAATTTACAATGCAAAAAGCGTTGTTTGGACTCCATTTTGAGCTGACATTTTGTATTTTTATCAACTGGTATAAAAACACCCACCCGCCTGCTTTGTCATTTTTTTTTTCTGGAAGAGGCAGAAAGTAAATAGCGTTTTCAATATTTGACCAAGTTTCACTAATCCCTTAATTCTAGTAATCTTCCACAACGGCTGGATTTTTAGCCTCTTTCCCCATTCGGCGTGATCTGGCTTTTTCCAGCTTCACCCACAACACGAGCTTGACCTCCCCAGACTCCATGGGTTCGCATATGCTTTTTATTTTACTGGCTTCTGGGTCGAACTTGCGTTAAATGCTTTTTCGTGGAAGAGGAATGGTTGCGTATTTGACATAATCGCTAGCTAGATGAATTGTGGTTGTTGAAGCCATCATTTTCCTTACATTTTTTTTTATGGTAGTGTGCATTTTTAGTTTATTGGCAACAATCATTCCGTTTACAATCATTCAATCCTCTCATTACTAGAAGAGATTATTGGAGGAGTAGTAGTGCCTTGTCGTTGATCCTGGTCCCATCATCTCAAAGAGAAATTTTATTCCTCCATCAGTTTAATATTAACAGTTGCATTTATAATCATTCAGATCCATCATTTTAGAATAGATTGTTGGAGAAGTTGTTGTAGTAATCGCCTCATATTTATTTCATAGTATTTGATGAAAATTCTGAAACTTATGGAGTAATGTGAGTCTCAGTGTAGTTGGCATTTATGGTGGTGTGTGTAAACTATGGCTATTATGGCTTAGGTTATAGTATAGCGTAAGTTAGTGTATGTATCAGGGCGCATGGCTCCACGGCCATAAATATAGAAGGTCGAGTGACTGGTAGGGGCCAGACGAATATTCGAATATTTAAATATTCGTTCGTTAAGAACACATTCGAATAGATATATTCCATTCGAATAAGTGCAAAAGTTCTGTGTAATTTTGCGTTTATTTGTTATTTTCAAGTTTTTCTGCTGGCTTCTCGAGTCAAACTCCGAGCCAGTCCATACTACACTTTCTTCCATTCCCTCTACCCTCCCAGCCATTCTGTAGCGGAAATGATCCATGCGTTTTGGCTTGCTCACTTGCAAGTGGAGGGAGGGGATTGGGAAGGTGTGGGTATTGCGGATGCGTATAGCAGTTCTCCCTAAAATATTTAAAAGAATTTCAAGTCAACCAGGGCCACGGTAGGCTGTTGATAGAAGACGTCAACTTAATATCATACGTGGAAGGGAAAGACACCTTAATGAATTTACTGTCATCATACCGCCACTGTAGTTGGCAATACATTACGTTTTGGGATGTGGCAGGGAGGGGGGGGGGGGCGTTATGCACGCCGTTCAAATGGATTAAATGAAACTTGTGTTATATTACGTATGTCTTGCATTATTAACGGACAAAATAAAACTTAGGTATTTAATGAAAACGGAATTTCTTGTGTAGTGGGATGGGTCGGGCCTAAATATGGAGAAAAAACATTTGAACGAATGTTCGAATATTTTCTTTGCTAATATTCGAATACGAATTTACCCATATTCGTCCGACCACTAGTGACTGGTTACCATCTTTTGGGGACACCGAGTCACGACAATTTCCACGAGTTATTAATCATATTTATACCACACGCCATGGCTGTTTGCTGTGACGTGCCTATCACGTGACTTGGCTAGTCCAATCAGACGGCCAACAGCCGTTGTTCTCGTCCGTCATTGGCTAACTCATGGTGACGTCACGGCAAACAGCCATTGCGCATGATTTACGTAAATAACCCGTCATGATTCGACGCATGCCTACAACGGAATAACTTTTCCTTCTTCTTTCTTCTTTCCGTTTTATTAGAGCATACAGACCGGAAATCATGCGCGCAATGTAAAATTACAACTAAATTATTTGGTAGACAATCCAAACCATACAATACATGGATGAAAAATATTAAAAACAAATAAAGCTGACTATAGACATACTATGCAAAGAGGACTTGGTGGTACTAGAGACCAGGCCTCATACAAAATTACCTAACTCAAAAACAAAGCGTTTGGTATCTTTGCAGAACTTCACCACCACACGCAAATTCCTACGGGTAGAGGCACACACCGGATACACAGTTCAGACAGACACATCTCCCAGTGTCAAAGGTGGACGTCTGAAGCAAAACCAACGCGGGCACCGGAAAAGGAAATGCTCCACTGTCTGTCCTTTATATGGCTTTAACAATCTTCCTAACGATGGGAGACGAATTTTATGATCATAGGTGACGTGTTTCCAACGTTCATAGAAATAGCATTGCAAATGATTGTAATGTATGCTCCAAGTGCCTCTTCAATGGTGAAACCATAAAAAGACACGATTCCCACTTAAATGTGAACTGAATGCCAAATTTCAGCCAGATCAGTCGCATAAAATATTGTCTCTCTCTGTGGTAAAAACTTCCATTGCTTAAAACGAGAAAATCAACGATCTTTTCACTCTTTTTTCACCTAGAAGCAGCTAACCCGTTTTATTGAGAAAAGCTAACGGTGTTGGGGTGGAAAGACCGGATAATTCAACAAATTCTAGGCTGATTGGCCACATTATTATTTACGCTCACTTAATCAAATTAACGAAAAGCATGAATCCATGGCTTTCACGCAAAGTAATATAACCAGTGTGGCCACCAATGAAATAATGAAATATTGATTGAATCATGACTTTCTAACAATGGTTTAACAATGGTGTCTGATAATATGAATTTGGCGTGTGGACCGCTAGCATGGTCCTTGATCCTCCAGCTGCAATGCCAAAGTCCTTACGGATTTTTCAGAAAAAGACAAAAGGAAAATAGTTACAGCTAAAAAACGCCGACATTAGCATAGTTTGTAGGGTGCATTCAAGTTTCCGAGACTTCGAGTTGGGAGGAAATCTGATTCCAGCCGGTCACCAGTGGGTTCCATGGTTCTATTAGGAGCCCCTTCGGTTGGGGGGGGGGGAGAAGGGCCCTGCGTTGCCTTATGCTCATGTCGATTGTGGTATGTCAAAGATCCTGGCTTTTCTGCTTGGATTTCTTCAACTAAATTTTCTCTCTCATTGTGGGGCAGGTAACCCAGTTTGGGTTCGTGCTCCGTAAAAACAAACAACAGCAACCAAATGCTGTAACTCTGCTTTTAAAATAGCACTAAGGTTGATTGGTAACTCTGAATTTAAGCTTCCTTAATGCCCAAATCAGCAAAACGGACTTTCCACGGTTAAACTATAGCTCCGGCAAAATTCCACCGCATGGAAGAATTTATTTTCGTGAAAGTAGTAGCTAGTAGCTAGTAAGTAGGACTAGTAGTTAGGCAAATATCGACATTATTCACATAGTTTTCTCAACAAGAGAACGTTAAGTTGTGTTACTAACAGTGACTTTTGTGTTGTCAGGTGACCAAAGTCTCCCGATCAAACAAAGTTTCAGCCTTTTCTGTCACATTATTTACCCTCAGATGCCTGAAAACAGCCAAACTGCCTTAGCTGTAAAGACACAAGTGTCTACATGCTCGTATGCACATGCTCGAATGCACAAGTGTCGCCATGCTCATATATTATATTAACTGGATAGTACGAACGTCAATGTTATCATTAAATCTTGACGGGCGACATGTTAGCGTGTGTCTTAATAATTTAACTCTATATGGTGGTTCCCCATAGCATAGGCCTGGGTACCTCCATTAAGTTAAACTTCTTTCTAGATTTAAGTTTACTAGTTTTAAGTTGTGTTTAGTTTAAATATTTTTCTACTTACCTTATCGAATCATTATCGTTGCTATTGTGGCATGTGCGGTGTATTCATTAGTGCCACACCTCAAGGTGTAGACGGACAGAGTAACAGCTAAGAGAATAGTAGGTAAATATCAGGCAGCGCCCTTCATAGGCATGCTAGTCCTCATATAACGTTTATCGAACAATAAATAACACCCTTAATGGGTGTGCACAGGTTACACATACACAATGCCATACGTGATAACACTAAAGGTTATTCAGCAACGTTGCTGTGTCATACCTACGACACCACAGTTAACGACTACGTCTTTCCGAGAGGGTTTAGTCCAACGACCAACCATATTTCAACAACTTAACTCGGCTCCTGGAGCAGACTTTATGAAAGTAAATTGGTCATCGTGTTGAGCTTGATATTTTGTTACCAGAATTAAAAACATAGCATTAACTGTTTTCAAACTGTAAGATTTATCAAGAAACAAGCCATTTTCATCTCGCTTACCAACAATGATCGTTTTCTCAGGCCCTTGTAACCCTGCTATATTTTGAGTTACTTTACCTTTAATGGCAGCTTTCAATTTTAACAGATGAGAACCATGTGTTTTATCGACGTTCTGAGCTCTACGTTTTTCTTTCTTTGGAGTAATATGATTTTTTTTAACCAGATTGGAACATTCTTTTTCATTTGAAAATGTTCCCGCCTTTCTACGTTACGAATAGTTCGTACTGAGATCGAGTTTGAGAAAAAAAATCAACACCATAGTCCACTACAAAGGCTTTGTCATGCATCGCGTTCCTTGGCCTAAAAATGACCTCCTCGCGCTGGCTCTCGAGCGTTTATGCGTTTATCAAACAGAATGGAAAGACAGTCGAAGGAAAAAGAAATACGGTAATGAGAATCCCAGCTAAAATATGAGACACACTCTGCAGTCGTAAAAACGGCGACGAAGACAAGAACCAGAGAAACGACCAACCGATCGAGGTGTCCGACTTTTAAATCAGTCAAGCGAGTATTTCGCTTTCGGACAAGTTAGGATTTTACGGAAACGTACATCACGTGGATAATAGGGGGTTCAAAGGGGGAGGAGATGGTGTGAAGGAAGAGAGGTTTGAGGTAAAGAGCGGGTGATTCGGATACTCAGTTGGCATTTCCTGACAATGAACGAGTTGGCCGGAATTATGAGGCATGTCATTAAAGCATACATCAGCAGTTACAGTTCAGACAAGTGAGGCTAGAAGGAAAGCCATCCGTCAGGTGAGATGAACTACACATCCTTAACACGCTGTGTGACTCCATAATTAATTAATTAATTTGTGTGAGTATTTGGTTTCTAAACAGCATTGTCATCATAACTGTAAACGTTGGGCTGCAAATTTTTTTTTTACGATGCATGTCTTCTCATGCATTCAGTGGTGCACCAAGAACAACAACTTGGAGCGGGTTGACTTCAATTTAAGTTGTCTCAAATACTAGTTTACACTGAAACCTTGTGACAATGTTTGATTAAAAAAAAGCCATAAAGTGTGCATAAAAATATAATTCCTTTTAATGACTCAATAATACAAATGTGAATTGTTACAATTTTATCTGGTATACACTATTTTTTTTCATGATGTAAAGTTAGCAGATAACTAAGAACTATCCGGATACTTTGCAAAATCAACGACACTTAATTTATCCTCAGCTTTGAACGAAGGATACAATCCGGACTTGCTGGTTCGAAGGTTTGTACCAACCGAATAGCCATTAAATTTTTTTCCCGCAAAAGTGATCACATCTCCTGGATTTACAGCAATTTCTTCACTTGAATTTATGGGATTGTGATAATAAATTGCTTCCTGAAGCCTAGGAAGCTGGGAGTACTCAAAATAATCGTCGTCAAGGGACCGCACAGAATTAGAGGCATCGGGAGCTAAAGCCTGCTGTAATTCGTATACCAATCGGCAGACCTATTATTAAAAAAAAAATAGAGGTCAATTATACTGCTGCTTTTTCACCTTCCCCTAAAGATGTTTTAATGGGTGCCAGACAATTCGGTCCCCGACTTAAATCCCAAAAACTCTGTCCTAGATAATTCGGCACTAACAAAAAAGGTTACCTACGACAATATTGGTACCAAATAATAAAATGTAATGTGAGTACTAGCAGTTAAAAAATAAGGAAGTGATTATGGCCAAGGTTGTAGGCAGCAGGACAAGGATTCTAGTCGCGGTTCCTACAGCTCTGCAATGAGTTTCCGGCATCTCAGATTGGTGGATCTATAGGATGTCATAAATATACTTCCTACCGCCCCCAGTTCTGTTAGCGTACTACCAGAGTTTTATTCGTCGTATGGCCAGGCAGTGAGTTTCTGGCAGTTCAGATTTGTATGGCTGTTTAGACTTCTCACTGTCAGAAGTGCTAGAAGTTTTCTCCCCTATTCCTCCCTTGGAAGGGAAGAGTCTGCTGCGCCCACGCTATGTCTGTCAAGCGTCGCTGCAGCCCCGTGTCCACTCTAGCTACGTTTGCTCCAGCTTCATAACCATTTACAAAACCAAATCAGGCCATTCTGAAGAGTCTTTTTTTTTGGAGGGGGGAGGAGGAGGGGGACTGATTTTTAGGGATCAAGGACCGGTAAGCTTCAGCATGAACTTCCATGTTGAACGTCAAACTTTGAAACCATAGAGTTTCCTCCAGAATTGACACAGACCAACGAAATTTGGTATTTGGTGTCGTGTCATAACTATTTCATTGCATTAAATATTTTAATGATTACAATCAAACCATTTGGCTTCCACAGCATGGCCATTTCTTGTTGTTGTTGTTGTTGGGACGTTTTGCCGTTACCTGGAGATCGAACCAAAATATCGATTTTCAATTTGTATAGCTTAAATTGTAGGTATTACAACGACTAGTGCCTTTTGAACGCTATTTTAATGTGACTACAATATTCTTGTTGTTGTCCTTCTTCTTGGGGAAATATTGTTCTCACGTAGAGATAGAACCAATGAACCGATTTTCACCTTTAATAGCTTTACACCAAGGTATGAACAAGGCCTAGGGCCTTTTGAACGCTATTTTAACATGACTACAACAATAGTAGTGTTTTTCTTGTTCTTCTTGTTGGGGAATTTTTCTCACACCTAGACAGTGAACCAACTGACCGATTTTGAACTTTTATAGCTTAAAACCTAGTGACTAAATTATTCGTGTGGTCGTTCTTCGTGTTGGGGAAATTGTGCTTTCAACCTAGAAGATATCGAATCATTGAACCGATTTATAACTTTTATAGCTTAAGGTATTAACAAGGAGAAGGGCCCTTTAAACACCGTTTTTATTATGATCGATTTATCTCAAAAACCGTTCATATCCTATTTCATATCGCGATTATCTCATATTAAATTCTGGATATTCATCTTATCTGAAATATCTCCAAGAAAAAAAAAATTACATTTATTAGTATTAAAAACAAACGTTTAGGCTTATAAAATATGGACGCACGTAAATAACCCTTAACAAAAAACTAGAAGTTCTCAAGGAAGAGAAACAAGTATAGACATAAGCCGTCAGTGTCACACTAATACGTGTAAAAGAAGTTCCAGATCCGTAAGCCTTAAAAAAAAATTAGTATTCTAATGAAACAGATGCAAAAAAAAAACACATGTAACCCTTCAACGTCGCACTATTATGTGTAAAAAAAAAAAACTTCCAGCTTGTTTTGTGGGATGCTGAAGATTCTTTTACACGTATAGTGCTACGCTGATGGCTTACATATTTATGTTATGTTTCTTACATGTGCCTTAGTCCCTCACACGCTTTTCCATCTCTACGTCTGAGATTGATCGCTGCTTGGCAAGCCTTGTGGAACAAACAAGACGGCAATAAGTTGAGGGATATTAAAGACATTCTCCAGGATGGCACTCGGTTTGTCACACGCATTAGCTGGGAATAGGTGGTGTTATCCCGTTTTCATATTGGTCACACCAATCTTACTCATTGTTTCCTTTGGATGGGAGTTATCCCTCCTGAATGGCATTGGTTTCGCTGGCCACTCGCGGTCCGTCACGTCCTTGTCAATTGTAATCATCTGGATGGCGTTCATCGCCGTTTCTACCTTCCGCGAGACATTACGTGCCAATTGGGTGATGATTTTGTCCTCCTGTCCGCGGTTTTTCAATTTCTGCAGGAAGTACATATATACGACAAGATCTAGATTTGGGGTTTGGTTAACATCTCTGTAATGAGTGGTAACTCGGATCACTGCACTGTGGCTGAGGTTGGCGCTAATGACCTAGCTGTCGGCGTGCTATTAAGGCCGCCCGCACACTGAGCGACTTGGCCGCGCGGCCAGGTTGCTGCAGCCAATGAAAATCATTAGTGCGTGGTTTTACATAAACGGTAAGCATTCTCATTGGCTGCCGCGACCTGGCCGTAAAGTAGCACTCCCCACCAAGCGTGCCTCCAAGATGAATCTAACACTAGCAAAAAGAGCTGTTTTGTAAGAAACAAAGAGGAAATGCAGGCCGAATGGTATTAGTAAGCCTCGTTTACATTTTGTAATAAAAAAAAGAAGTGATAGCACCAACAGAGACAAAGAAGGATCACAGCGAGACATCTTTGAAGGGGAGTGAAAGCCCAGTACATTAAGAGAAATTAAATTAAATTTAGAAAAGTAAAGAGAGCACTCAGGAATGTTTAAACCGGCAACAATAAATTGGGGTTTAAAGTGCGAACCAATATCCGACACCAGTTACGCAATTGATTGAGCGCTGTTACTGCTGAAAGGGACTGCAGCTGGTAAACAAGTACAAGAACATCAAGTGTAAATAAGCTAGACGCATCCAAAAGAGTCTTACTGTATTCAACCTGACTGAGAACAGGCACCAACACATCCTCGCATAACGGCACATCACTGAGACGCTCCGCCAACGCAAGAATTGAGAGTGCTGCATCACGTAGTGTAGCAGAGTCGTCTAGGACCAGGTGATCAACCGGATTCATGAAGTATCTATCATCTGGCATGGTGAAGAGATTAAGCGAGTCTCCTTCAGGTTGGGACTCATGAGAGGAATGTTTTTACGTGGATGATTCTTGAGAATCAGGCACAGCCGCACTTGCAGTTTTATTTTATTTTTATTTTTATAAACTTTAACGAGCCGTATGTCAGCCGAAGCAATTAATCTTGTATGGCTGAACCGACTCAATTTTGAATATTACCAGATTTTTTTTAGAGAAGAAGAAATCTGATATAAAGGGATTCGCCAGCCCGGGGATTCGATCCGGGAAACCTCCGATCATTGTCGGGGCCGAAAGATTGTCCAGAATTAGCTAGAATACATCCCATAGCCGCTGAAGGAGCATGGAAGCATCTCACGCTACCCTGGCCACATTCAGTGCAACATTCATTGTGCACCTCATCTGACATCGCAACCAGGAGCGTTGGAACATGGCGTTATGAAGGGAAGAATCCCTTCCAATGTGCGCTAAGTTACACGAAAAGACGGGAATTTTTACCCTCATCAGAAAAAATCAATAGCTGAAAACTTTTTTTTAAAGTACTTTACGGTATAACTCCTGCTTGCTTTTAATGCAAAAGTCGTGCATGAGCAAAGAGATACAATAAATTCCTTTAGGCAGCATTATATCCGACTTTTAACGGGTTTCTAATCCACCTATGAGGAAATTACTCCACCCACTTCCCCACCCCCTAAAAGCATTCAGTACTTCCTCTACACCACTCACTATACCACAACCAAGGGTCTATCAGTCAGTGTTCGTATATGGATACGCTGCAAACCAAGGTAAGGATGCAGTTGTACTGCATTACGAATAATAATAAGAACAACACCAGGAAAAAGAAGACAAAAAGAAAGAAGAAGAAAAGGAGAAGAAAAATAGAAACCCGAATTTTGAATTTAATCATTGTGAGGGGTTCCAAACCACGAGACTAACGAGATTTTCATTATTTCTTACTGCGTAAATGTCTTTACTGTTCTCAAACTACACCAGACAAAACATACAACTTACACTTTTTAGTTGGTTTTTAGTTGTATTCGTAGTATGGAAGAAAGCTATCTACACTCTGGGACGCTGGAGTAGGACATTCCTGTACTAGTTGAGAGCAATGGGCAGACATCTATCAGCAAGTTTAGTCAGTAATGCTTTATTTATTGTTTGTTGATGCCCGTTTTAAAGCGGTAGAAATTTACTAAGGCAAATTTTGATAGCCGAAAAGAGCTAAGTTGCAACGTAACAGTGTGAGTTGATTTTCAATTGAATGGTGTAGTCCATCGAGCAAGGATCAATTGCTTATTATGCGGTTTGCAATGGTGTAAGAAAAATAAATAAACGGTAAAGGCAGACACGAAAAATTGTCAGCGAGTACGATTCAGCCATGGGTCAGTGGTTTATGTTATACCAGTGGTTCAAGTTGGTTAGAGACAAACTTGGGTCAGTAGATTAAGAGCGGTCAGTGGGTCAAAATGGATCATTTGGTCATGGGGTCACTTGAGTGATGTGGTCAGTTTTGTAAAATGGAAACGATTAATTTATTGTGAAAATATTACACTGAGAGTCACATATTATCCCTAAGGCTGTATTTTGCCGTATATATTGTTACATTTAACGTCCATCTTCATGATAAAGGCTTGGATCTAATAATTTAATGTTGTAGACATGGACGAATACAACAACAGAAACATCTATAATACCCCTCAACAAGAAATGATGTTCTTGCTGGTGTTAGTGGTGTTGATGCTGAGGGGGCTCATAGTTTTGTTTTTGCTTAACAGAAAGTGGAAGTAAGTGACCTCTTTGAAATTATGAATCGTGTACTTCCACTTGCGGCGTATCAGTGTAAGTAATACGATTGAGTGAGTGAAGTGAGTGAGTGAAGTGAGTGAGTGAAGTGAGTGAGTGAGTGAGTGAAGTGAGTGAGTGAGTGAGTGAGTGAAGTGAGTGAGTGAAGTGAGTGAGTGAGTGAGTGAAGTGAGTGAGTGAGTGAGTGAGTGAAGTGATTGAGTTTTGGATAAGTAACACATTAATCGTATGAGTTAACCTAACCAATACGCACCTCCTCAAAACCTTGCCCACCAGCCCTTCCCAATGAAACCGGTAGGGCCTCAGACCATTGGAAGGTCATCAGCCAATCCAGACAACTCTACAATACGAAAACAATCGGTGGATACTTACATTGGAGGAAAACGTGCATACTACGTAGTCAGATACAGACAAAAAATAGATATCAAGAATAATTCCTTGTAGTGAACTGTTTGTATTTCTTCCGTCCAAGTCACGCGTAGTGAAGTTAGAGTCATGACTGAGGTACGTGTATTCAGGGTATCTGAAACAGAAAGAATAGCAGCTGGAGTGCAAAATAAATCTTGTTATTAGTAATATTGTGTCGGTTTCACTTTTCTGAGTTAGTTCGGTTTCTGGTTTTTCTTACTAATTAAAAAAAACAATATGGTTTCAATTTCGTTTTTTTTTAAACACACACAAAAAAATATATATATTCACAAAAGTAACTTATGACAAATTAACCTAACTTCAATTCAGTAGTAGGACATCAACAAGCAGTTTTAAACTTTTATGGAATTATGAATTCAACAACTGGGTTTAACGCATGAGTTTAACTTAAGTATGTAAGCACAGACTTTTTGGGCAATTTTTATTAGAACTATCTAGGGCAGGCCCCCCCCCCCTCCCCCCGTATTTGGCCGGTTTTATAGAGCATTGTTGTGTTTTCCTGTTTGGATGAAAATACTCAGGCTGTGATTTTTCGTTTGCAGTCGCCCAAGCTTTCATTAGAATTTGTTAGGTTCAGGATTCAGAGACAGAGAGACCTACATCCCATTTGCATGAAAATATTGTGACTCGAAAAAATAACATGGCGTCATCAGCACTGCATCTTGCTTGAAAATACAGTTTGAATCATAACTTATACAGACAAATCCGTTTGAAAGAAATGATACTCCCACTGCAGACACACACACTCACACACAAAAAACTACGATCTTAGTTATATAGACTAGCCACATCACTCGCTCCGTTGGCGCCGTCTCGCTTCACTCGAGGAGGTTTGTATTAACAAACTATGACGTCATGAACAAACTTCATGAGGGTTAAAAAAAAATTCAACGTTATTTTTGGAGGTTTTTCCCGTATTTGAGGGTCATAATATCAAGTTACAGCGATGAAAATAGGCCTAACCGAAGCGTAATTTAATTATCTTTCATTTAGTCCTACACTCCAATCTTTGTAGTGTGTCCTTGGTTCAAGAGGAGTAGAGGTACAAACACACTCACACGCACGCACATCATACATTGTTAATGATATAGATTAGAAAAATACGTCCTTTTCTTTTGAAAAATCGACTGAAAATCTCTTTGGTTTGGTTTCTTACATAAACGCGAATAAATTTCTTCATATTATTATCGGAAATTTGTTAAAAGAGGTAAAAATATTCCTAACGCATTTTGAGTATAATTCATACTACTTCCCGATTTCAAAGCACCCCTGTGACCAGTAAAAGTAACCAAATGCTACATATTTTAACTTCAAATTAAGAAACGCAATGGAGCCAACATCGTGAACAGCCATGAATGACAAGTGCCATCGTGAGCCCAGGAGAGTCTCTGCATTGGCCCTCCGCTGCACTATGCTAACTAGATACCATTAAAACTTTTTTCTTCACACTTGCTTCTTACTTGTCATTCTTGGTTGTTCGCAATGTTGGCTTCACTTGTTTCTTGTTTGATACTAATATTTGACGCTAATTTCAGTTTCTATAATTTGGGTTGACGGAAAGGTGGTGACTCTTTTTTATTCAAGGAGACTAAGAACAGTACGTAAAATAGGGACCTTCCTTCAATCCTTTTCTTCAATCCAGTTTACTCCAGCTAGCATTAGGTTTTATATGTTTTTATTGAATAACTCTAGGGAAAGAAAAGCTGAGCCAATCGTTCCTTTATCCCCCTCTCCCTCCCATTCCCCCAGCTGCTTTATAATTTTCAGTTTGTTTTATTTCTATAAATCTTAACTGGAGAATTATACGAAACCATTACAGGGAAAATAGCGTTATATGTGTGCACGCAATATTTTGAACTAATTTTGAGCAGTTTTATGATTAAAGACAAGTTTGTTTTATGTCTATAAATCTTAACTGGAGAATTATACGACGCCATTATAGGGAAATAAGCG
>JAHWFP010269370.1:15964-34039 GCA_023313725.1 Lithobius niger
GCACGCAATATTTTGAACTAATTTTGAGCAGTTTTATGATTCAAGACTTAGAGGTAATGGGGCATTCACAAGCCAAAGATGCGCGAACGGAAGTGGTACCTCGTGTTTTTTTTTTTGGGAGCTACGTAGGCTTCAGATAGGACGATGCTCCTTTGGTATTAAAATTTAACGCAAATTAGAAGGCATACTGAATTGGTGGCATTGTGCAAATAATTCTATTTTCAAGGTTGCTAACGACCCTAGGATGCTTTCGAAAATTAACTCGGTTGAGTCAAGTAAAAGTAACTCGTGTTGTTTCCACACGTCACGAATTGGCAGCTTTTCACACCAAAAAATCGTCGCCAGAACGACTCGTCAATGTATCGACTCTCAAGTTCACGTGACAGCAATAAACTACTAGACAGTATTATTTTACACGCAAAGCACGGTTTTATTTACGTACTTAAGATATGTTGAAACTTTAATCACTACTTTCTGAAGCTAATTATTTGTAGATTTATAACACCGAACGCAACATAAACTATGCCACCTGACACAGTGAATTAATGCAAATACATGCCACGCCCCCTTGTTCCTATCTCGTTTCTGATTGGTCGATAGTCGATTTGTTTGCAGTGTTGGCCCCCAGTTCCCCCAGTTACCCTCACGAACCAAGCTCGAGCATGGTTTGTTCGGTTGTGTGATTTTCTACCTGAAGTGTAATTTGAGTGCTGTGTACAGGCATCCGTCTAATATTCAGCTAGTTTAGGGGATTATGATGCGACATCTCACAGCAATCTACACGATTATACCACGCGCCATAGCTGTTTGCTGTGACGTGTATATCATGTGACTGGGCTAGTCCAATCAGACGGCCAAACAGCCGTTGTTCTCGTTCGTCATTGGGTAACTCATGGTGACGTCACGGCAAACAGCCATTGCGCATGGTTTAGTACATGCAAATGGGTGTTTCTTCGCAACCACAGTTACATAGGCCACTTTTCAACGGCACCCCTATTTGGAAGTGCAGATCATAGGAGTGTTATTTTCTCCAAAACTATACTGTTTCTAAGCCACAACACAGCGACTTCGGCCCTCCCAAATTAGTTTTGTTATTTTCAGAGCGGATTTTCATAACGCTACTCGCAGCCTCGCGTGCCTTTTAATCACCCCATGCATAAAGATAAAACTACCATTGTTTATCATGAATTTCAACTCAGTTCAACTAAAACAGCTGCGCATAATGAAAGCTAATAGATCATAACACAATAATTAAATAAATATACACAATTCGCGGTAAACGATAGAGGAAATCAAGCTGAGCAGCAAAAATCATAAAACTAGAAAAAAGTAGTACAATGAGCCGCTTTTACGCAGTTTCGTATCATTGGAGTGTGGCACGACCCGGATCCGAACTTGGGACAGATTGGGTTACCTGTTTGAATCCGGGTCGTGCCACTCCGACGAAACGTAAGTGCATAGAGACTTCAAGAGTGGCAAACCCATTGTCCACATATCGTTGAATCTGCTAGGCAAAGAATAGTCATTGTCGAACAATGTTTCTCGCCTGGTGATCGCGGGACGCTTTTTTGGGCGTTCTGCATCGTTGTGAGACCAATATTGGAGTACGCCCACAGGTCTGGTCACCAAACCTTATTAAGGATATTAACCTGGTTGAGTCTGTGCTACGTTCTTTTACGTGCCTCTCACATTGTTGTCACAATGATCGACTGCGACTGTTGGGGGCAGATAGTATGGAGTTACGTAGGTTGAAGCATGATCTTACTTTAACTTACTTGTTGCTTCACAACATGGTCGATTTTAACTTTGGGTACTTTTTCACGCTGCGTACTGACAGTATGACGAGGGGGCATCCGATGAAACTGGTTGCACAGACTCTAGGGCTTTTCGTGGCCAGTTTTTCTTGCTTCGGGTGGTGAGGGTTTGGAACTCCCTTCCGCGGCATGTGGTTTTGGTGCGTAATGTGACATCGTTTAAAGTAAAGCTATCAGCTATAAACTATTATCTTTTATCTTTTACACATTACAATTTAGCTAGCTGGGCATGTCTTAGTGGTCACTTTGTGGCCCTTCCAGGCCCAGTCGTGTTTTTGTTTTTACTTAAATATATTCAAGGTTGGCAGTAATTAGTGATCCTCGGATCCTTGCTATAGACCTGCTGTTCCTGAGGCAAAATCTTATTATTCTTATTATAAAGGTGGCTATGGTACTAAGATCTTTCTAGTGTAGTAGCTGAAAACCCGTCAAATATGACGGGTCCCTAGTTTTAACGGATTGAATTGACAAAGTACGCATTTTTCCCACGGTTACTTTCTTTGGTAGCGTTACTTTGCTGGCTTTCAACTTGGGGACCGTTACTTTGTGTGGCGTTGCTTGCTTCCGCGGTTTCTTCGCACGACTGATTGTATAGATCGTTGTATAGATCGTTTTAGTCCCTTCTCCAACGCTTTCCAAGTTATGTAGAGAGATTCCTATTTTCGCTTCCTTGAATCTGCAACCAACGTTTTATAGTAGACTGAAGATTAGCATTATTTTCATTGCGTAAATCCCCATTTTCAATCTTGAACTTGAAGGCGCAATGCTTGGTCGTTGCACGACTCACCATTTTCTAATTTCTTCGTGCCTGCACCCTGTGCTTTGAATCGATCACCAGTGAAACGACGTAACTGCGATTCCAAGTTTCACCACAGTTTGGTGACATTTCCTCCCAGTTGTGCTGACATGTATTGATGCAAAGCCACAGCAGATGGCATTGGCCTACGTTGTGTAACGTGGTTGAAAGGCAAATAAGCACACCAATGGTTTGCATCCGAGTCAACCAGTTCAACCCAAGTGCTAGAGGACACTTAGGATGCATGCACTGTAAGAAGACTGTAACTAAGTACAGAGTATTGCATTGAATTTATAGCTAAAAGTTACTTGCCAAAGTTGTGGAACAGAAGAACACACAACTGACATGAAGATTAGCATTGATCCAGCATAATATGTTTAGGCTTACGTTAAGTTGGAGAGACCAAGTCACGACCAACCATCTAGGCCTTTTGTCTATCGCTAAAGATCCCAATTGGTGGGCGCCCTTCGGTATTTATACACGATTGGTCGCTCACCATTCCGGATTTAACCCTTTCGTAATTCTACAGAAATGGATGTCAAATTCTATTGAAGTTGCATCTTGATCGAAACTGGCTAATTCTTAAGAAATGAATGCAACTCCCCCTTTTTACCCACCCACGCACTTCACTAGAATCCTGTGTGATATTATCGCACAGTTTTTTATTGAAATGCAAAGATAATCATCTCTGGGGCTGATCGGCTGGTTATGAAACCGGTCGGCCCCAGCGCCAGAAGTGAAAGTTAAAGATGATGCAATAAATTTAGAATATAGGGCAACCATACACCTGTATAGTGCCCTCTAGTACCGTGTGACATGGCTTCTATTTAGCAGTCCGTAGGAACACGTTACAGTGGAGAGGACGTAATAATTCGTTGTAACTGATTGTTACAGAGCTTCGACGATACCCTTCACATTGCCAACCGCTTGCCCTTTTTCATTGCTACCGTCTGGGTGTGGCGGTGTTGCTGGCGCTGGCATATTATATGCATGATGTGATGATGATTTTCGCTAGTTGGCTTGTTTTTCTCTATCCTTAACACAATTATAATACACTTACGTACGAAATTATAACGAATTTTGTAGACGTATGCGAGTGAGTGTCCGTAAGTGTTCCCAATAAAACAGAAACATACGCTTCGTCCGGTTGGTTATAAGTATTTACAGCTGATTAAATTAGGAGTTGCGCTATGAAATTTGGCTTGTCATAATTTTCAATCACTATTTCAAGCACACATCGCTCGATAGGTGCTATGTTTAGACAACAGAATTTAATTTTGTGTCATGTGAGATCCAATTGTCTTTGTGGTCTAGACGTTAAGATAGTGGATTACAAATGTTCCTTTTATGAAGCGTAGTTCGAATATCGTTTACAGTACAATTTTCACATTTTGTTTATTTCTTTACCAAGCAGTAGCTACAAAGAAATACTTTTTTTTTAATTTAATTACTAAATTATGTAAAGTAAATAGGGAAACAAGCCAAACGATGTAAATTCGTAAAAATAACGTAGTCCAGTATGTTTCGTCGGCGTGGCACGGTTCGGATTAGAACTGGGAACAGACTGGTTTGCCAGTTTGAAGCCGGGCCGTGTCACTCCAATGAAACTTAAGTGCATAAAGCTGGCCTGCTGTACTACGTTATTTCCAGTATCTAATTTTCGCTGTTTGACTGGTTTTCCTCTTTCCGTAACACAATATTATAACGAACACAATAAAATGCAAAATTATAACGAATTTCCTAGATGTATGTGAGTGTCCCCAACAAAGGAGAAAATATGCTTCGTCTGATTGGTTAGAATTATTTACATCTGATTATATTAAAAATTGTGCCATCCCATTACCCTTTTATTGCAATTCAAATACAGTTTGGCCTAATTTCCATTCACTATTGAAAGAAACAAGAATTGTTTAAGGCACAAATTCCTCGATTAGTTTCATGTTTAGAAAATGAAAGTTAATTGGTCATGCGAGATCCACTTGTCTTTGTGGCCAAGTCGTTAAGAGAATGGATGACGAATGGTCCTTTTCTGATTCATAGTTTCATGTCTCGTAAAATGCTGTACATTATTAAAATTTTATTTCTTTAGCAAGTAGTAGCTATACAAAGAAATTCTTTTTTCTTTTAGCTTTTTTGTGTCACTTAGTAACTGCGCTGATTTTTTGGCATGAAAGAAAACAATACTACTTAGCAGATCCAGATATTCGTTTCACGTAACCTTCCAAAGCACTAGTTCATTTGCCAATCAAAAAATTTTATGTATAGAATCTCTAGGCATCAATCGAAAATGAACTTGAATGGTTTAGTTCCAGTTTGAAAAAAAACGTCTAAAAACATACAAGTAGACAAGACCAAGAAAGTAAAGCTTGTCGCACACTGTTTCGTTTCGTTCCGTCCTGTTTCAACGACTGACAGCAACGGATGGTCCAGCGCACATTGCTTCTGTCACTAACCATTTCAGTCGGTTCCTCTGAGCTTTTAAATTTGATCGCACCCAAATTGGCAATGCAAATGAGGAAGAACTTGCAGTGACCTTAAGTAAATATAAAGTCGTAGTAAAATAGGTATTAGTTTTTTTACGCTCGGGCATGATGACATTTAAGTCCAGAAGGCAGCTGAAATAGGTTCGCATTCGTATCAGGTGAAAGGCGTTGTGCGCAGGCGCGTGAGGAACGACGAAGGTTTTGCTGACGGCCGCAGTTCTCCGATGCGATCTGTTTTTGATTGAAAGGATTCGGTCTCGATAATCCCGTCCGTCAACTGACGGATCGTCAAGGAACGGGACGGAGCTTGTACACGGCTCCTTTAATTTACATGCATTAATCAAAACATAAATTTGATGGCCTTCGACGTGACGTGACGTAACGGAACGGAACAGTGTGCGACAAGCTTAAGCCACTTCGGATCGCAAGTCACCTGCTGACCCCTGGTGACAGTCGGGCACTTTAACCGGGAATTTTAAGCTGGGAATTTTGGTCATCTCATACTGTTAGCTTAAACATTTATATGACTTAATTTGTACGTTTACGGTAGTATGTTTTTGCAATAAAGATATTATTTGAAAGTTTAATAGAATAATATTAAGCACTTTTTAATAATTAATTTTGAAAATGTGGACTTTCACGATTGCTCAGCATAGGGCCTACATGAAATTCAGATGAAACGCTCCCAGTGTGATGTTTACTTAGACTGCAAATAATATTCCTATAGGAAAATATATTGTACATTTGAAATTTTCATCTATAAGATTATGACTCAAGGCTGCAATTGACTGAAATGCTAATTTAAATATTTTTTTAAATTTCTTACTTTGAATATTGATCACACTGCAAAATATCTCACGCTATCCAAAACAAGTTCATAAAGTGAAAAGATGATCACAAGTTCATTTTGAGACACCAGGCAGTGGCAGGGAACAAAAACTGCAGCCAGCGTGTCTTCTGTTTCTGGTATTGTAATGTAAATCTACATCACTTTGACGAATTTTCCGGTGTAATAAAAATGTCTTGTCAGACCAACAGTTTGCAACGTAGGATACTTACTTATCTTGTGCTTCCTTTAGAACATTTGGTTCATCAGTAGCCAGATAGATGCGACGAGTGACATTTTGATGTTTGAGCTCTAGTTGGGCATAAAAGGAATCAACGTGTTCCATGTAATCACTCAAATTGTGATACTGTGCTTCTTCAATTTTATCAGTTCTGCGAACGTGTATGCTGCAAGTAAAAGAACATTTATGTGTAGGATAATTCTGATATTATCAGTGGTCTTAGTTTCATCTTGATCCTTTTATCGACATATTTTGTGGCTTTAAATAGTTTAATTATACTTCGCCATAACTTCCCTCCGACCCAGCCACATGAAAAGCATCTTGCACAATTCGATGGAGTACGTCTAATAGAACTGACTAGTTCACCCAGCACCTTTTTGTGGCCTCTTGCGTTTTGTCCTTGTCGCCCTCCTTCCCACCACCCATATTCTAGTAACCAATCTGTCTTCAGGTTGGTGGCCACCAACGGCTCCTCGATTCATCTTCTTTGAATGTAAATAGCGGTGGGGGTGACAGAGCTCTCAAAAGAGGTGAACGAACCGGAAGTGGAGAAGAGATTAATATTCCACCTGTTGGACGATGTAAAACTGAAGGATCTGGAAATAATTCTTTAATTTCTCCCCAACTCAGTTGGTTTAACATGTGGTTATGGCCATGGAATTTTGCTTATTCATCTGTGAATTGATTGAACCACGTTACAATGCGGAATTGTCTGCTCATCCCTGCCTATCAGTCGCCTTTGCCTGTCTAATTGATTGACTCCATCTTCTAAAAAACATAATATTCTATACCTCTAATATTATAAGGAACTTTTATAATTTGGTCTTCTTTATACCTTGTGCGGGTTCATCTTACTAGAGCTGTACTAGTTTCTTCTGGAAGGGATCATTTTTATGTTTTGTTTTATGATTTGCTATAAAATCAGGGGGGCTTACCCGCAGACCATCAATTGGCTACCAGGAAATGACTAAACAGCATCACTCAACAGCACGTCATCTAGGCCTACATTCTATTAGTTGTGTTACACCACGAGAAACCAATAAACGAATAAATTAGTATCCCATCGCAATCGCCGCTAAGCTCGTAATAAAATTTCAGCTTGTGGGATAACATGAGAAATTAAGATTACGTTGGAAGTGACTTATGTTACGCCAGTTTCTAGTTCTGTAGCGCGTATTGGCCATTTCCACTTATCGGAGAGATACCTGCAAATTTATTTTGGAGAGAATCTCTACATTAGTGATACCACGGCTTGTCAAACAACGATGTTGGTCACATAACAGAAACTATTCAACAGATTGTTATGTCTTCTGGCAGCAATAATCTCCCTTTACGATGAATTCTGTCTCGCTATCTCACTTAAAATGTAATTTAAAAAAAGCACTTTAAGCATTACCATTTCCCCCCGTTCCGTTACCACACTGACTTACACACAGCACTTCACACTTTCAGATAAAATACAAGGAAATATAAATAACGATGTTTTTGTCAAGTTATGCTTTATTTGCAATGGCTGAATACATTCAGACTCTTTCATTTAAAGAAGCAAGTGTTTAGTGGTCGCCTTGCTGCTACATCTTTTATTCCAATAGGATGGATGGTGATACTGATGTTGAATCATGCTGGGCCAAGCACGTCGTTAATGCTTCCGATGTCAACTGACTGCTTCGGCAATATTTAAAAGAGAGCCTCACTTCGAGAGTGACTCGTATTCCGTTTTTCTTCCCAACCCATATTGCTAAACCTTAGCACCATGTCAGTGTCAACTACGCTATTACGATTACAGTTCAGTCCACTCAAGTGATAACAGACAGTTTTGCTAATGCATCACTAGGCTGCTTTAAATAGTGAAATTGGGTGAGTTCCTTTACACTCTTGGATTTCTATATGATATCACATCTTTTAGTGTATTTTGGTCAAATAATAGGTCACTTACCCAACTACTGGTTTATGGAATCCAAGTCTCTTCCGCAATGTGGCTATGGTATTTTCTAAATAGGGCTGAGGTCTTAAAATGTATTTTAAAAACTGGCTGTAGATCCAGGCAAAAGGACGTCTGTGAAGTCGCACCAGTCTGTCAGAAATATCTCGTGGAATAGACTGAGGCCAGTAAGATGGTTTACTTATTTTATGCATATATGGAGGAAGTAATATAACTTGAGTATCGTTTGTACCTAAAACGAATATAGTATTAATAAACAAAAACTGAACGTTTAATTTTAAGAGCAAGGGCCTAAAAGTGAAGACCTAGAAGGTACATGAATAAGTTTTGAAAGTCAGGGTCTTGGTGTAAAATTTTGTCAGTTAGAGGCTGGTAATCATTAGACCCTTACTACCCGGTGGTCAGCTTAGTTCTAGTCTATTCGATCAGAACCTGTGTATGAACGGCTGTAGCAGGTTTTCTTTGTTCTTGGAATATGTTTAAAGAACTTTAAGAACACAGATTTCTTGTAAAGTTTGTCATTTGTCTGTTGTTGCTTTAGAATTTTTGATTATCTTTGTACGAATTTCGTACAATTAAGGTAGTTGGTGGCAACCAATAATGCTCATCTGCAACGAATACAGGGCCGGTGAAAGCCAAAATGAAGTGGTGCGACTACGAAAAAATATAGGGCATTAACAATTTTTGAGTAAAAACAGAGACTTACAGCCATATTCCAAACATCCACTCAAGTGTGAATGGGGCTAAACGTGAGTGTGAGGGTCAAAACCAATCTATAGAGATATCCTCAGATGTTAGGACACTCACATTCGCTTTTGTGGCTATACTAAAATTGTTGACCCTTACCTAGATGTTGGCACTCACATTTGTCCTCTCACACTCACACTTGAGTGGATTTCTGGAATACGGCTGTGAGACTGATACATAGAAAAAAATTACCTAGAATATTGGCGAAAATATCTGTCGATATATTAAAATGAAAATTTCACCTTGTCTGGAAAATTCGTGAATACAGACTTCTACAGAATACAGGGATCTGGGAACACTGATTTTGAATGAGAAGCGGATATTGCTTGCAAATGGTGATTCAATTTTTCGTTTTGCCAAAACCAGATGTGTTTGAAGTTAGTTTATTTTACGCAACAGGTTGTTTTAACAATTTTTATTTGAATCAGGAAGTGTGGAAGTTTATGAAGTTTCACACTTCATTCGGAAAAAAAATAGTTATACTAATATTTATTTCAATTATAATCTCGAGCAGGAAAACAGGATAATTGGGTGCACTGTGCAATATCAGGTCTTCTTATAGAAGAAAAGTGCCACGGCTGTAAACGTACCAGCCGCACAGTATCCACCGGCCTTGGAATACGCTGAAATGCTACTAAACCGAAAAAAAGAAACATTATCATCCATAGGCAGGATTTACCACATATATATATATATATATATATACATGTAAACGTAGACTATCCAATCGCCACTAGAGGGCATTTTGGTTGTGTCAGTATGGCTCAGCAGTAAGACCTTGGTTTCAAAGGTCGTGGGTACGATTCCCAGCTCAGGCAGTCTGACATGTAAGTCCGAAAGGCAATGTATATAGGTTTACATCTGTATTTATTTAACTATTGAGCCGTTGACCTTCCGTCCTGTTTAATTATTATTTCACGTTTGATTTGTGTTCCATTCGTTTCACTAGGAGTGTGGCGCGGCATATGAGCATCCCTCCAGTGGTGATTGGATAGTGTGTTTTATGTATATATTTGAGAACTACACCTCACTGTAAAACAGTGCAGTTGACGGTACTGTGAGCTACGAGAAGAATGCACAGATGGTGTATAACTTTCTTTTTATTTTTGCTTTTAATTTATTTGTTTGAAGGAAATCATGCAATAATAAGCATCATTTCAAAATGGCTGCCTGAATGCAAACAGCGTGCATTACAGATTAATAATGACGATGACACATTCATTGTTTCAGTTAAATTCCTTCATTTAAATTTGAAGGAAATGTACTATAATAAGCATAACTTCCAAACGGCCATCTGATTTCAACATTAGGAATTACAAGTGTCGACGGCATATTCATTGTTTAAATATCGTCTATATTGTCTATGTTCTAAATTTGAAGTAAATCGGATGATAATAGGCATAATTTCAAAATGGCTGCCTGTTTTCAAGATGGTGGCCATTAGCAATTACTAGTGACGATCGCATATTCACTGTTTTACTTGGTATCAACTATTTCGTCTCCGTTCTGAATTTCAAGAAAATCGGACGATAATAAGCATAACTTCAAAATGGCAACCCAATTTCAAGATGGTATTAATTACAGATTAATAGCGATGAAAGTGCATTCATTGTTTCATTTGAGATTAACTAATAGCTGGCTCGTGTATGTAGAAAATCTGAAATAAATCGATATTTTCCCAGTGGCAGACGTAGGGAATTGTGAGAATTGTGAATGTACCAGATAGTGTCCAGCAATCGGCAACAGGGATCGTCCTTCGCAAGCAAGACTATCGTCATCGCTGCCTGTCGCCAATCACTGGATATAATCTCAGCGCTTCCAGACTGTCGTCATTAGCTCCATCGCCCTTCACTCCCGATTATAGGCAGCCCTTCAGAGCTGTGGCCCAGAACTACCACGCGATAGTAGTTCTGGACGACAGCCCTTCGCGATTGGCAGTAAAGGGCGACGGAGCTAATGACGACAGTCTGGAAGAGCTGAGATTATACCCAGTGATTGGCGACAGGCAGCGAATGACGATAGTCTTGCTTGCGAAGGGCCATGCTCGTCAGGAGTACGGGATGACTGCCCAGTAGAGCTGCAAATGACAGGCAGCAAAGGTTGGCAGGCAGAGAAGAGCTGTAATGACAGGAGGGAGGGACGACCGTCTGGAAGAGCTACGACCACGGTCACCAATCGGCGACAGGCAGTGGAGGACGACAGTCTTGCTTGCGAAGAGCCATGCTTGGCAGGAGTGCGGTATGCCAGCCCAGAGGAGCTGCAAATAATAGGCAGCAAAGGTCGACAGGCAGCACAAGAAGACAGTCTATCTAAAAAGAGCTGCAATGACAGGAGCAGGAACAACAGTTAAGAAGTGCTGCAACTACGGCTCGTGATCGGTGACAGGCAGCGAAGGAAGATAAGCAGCACAGGACGGTTAACCAGTAGAGCTGCAAGGACATGAGCAAAGGACAGTAGTCCAGAGGAGCTGCAACGATGGCCAGTTGATAGGCGATGGGCAGCGAAAGGCGACAGGGAGCACGGAATTACAACCAGGGAAGGACGGTAGACCAGAAGAGCGGCAATGACAGAAGCTATAGACGACAGTCCAGGAGAGCTGTTAACAACAGCCGGTGAAGGACGACAGGCAGTGAGGGACGACAGTCTAAAAGGGCTCCAAAGGAAGTTGAAGAGGCAGATGACAGGGCGTCCACGTAGTAGAGTTGCCGATGAGGACAACAGGTGCAACAGGAGACAACAGAGTGACCGGTCGACGACAGCGTCAGGTTAAACTGTAACGGAAGTAATCAGGAACTTTCGGTCGATATAGGACGACAGACGACATGATGGTTGCTGCAAATGCAGGAGGTTGCGAGCCGAAAATAGAACGATAGGCAGAACACACCAACGAAAGGCAAGCTGGATGGTGGGAAAAAGCAAAAGGCGTCCACATGTTGTGGTTGCCTAGAGAAGAAAGATGAAGCAGGGTCGCGTCTCAACACTTTTTAAAGAGGGGTGCACTAACGCATGCGCACATAGGGTTATTTAAAACTTCACTTCTGTAGGGAAAGAGCATTCGAGAACAAGAATGCTAAAATTACAGGTAGTGCATATTTTGGCGGTAACTAGAAACCGAAATTAAATGAGTACGTATCCTTACACCGTATTTCTGGTGTTATACGATGTAAACCTGCCTAGTTTAATAGGCAGCGAAACTACCTAATTATAGTGATGAAAAACGTAAACGTTGACGTACCTGGCCAACGAACAGGAGTGAGTCCATGGGTAGATGTGCAGTTTTTACTTAAAGGATGAAAAAAAGTTGTCCACTGACTTCCGGGGAAAGTCCAGCCATTCGTCCAGTTAAAAATAAGAGTTCGACCACTTGCGTAAGCTACCAGTAAACACTTAGCGAGGTGATGCATTTTGTTACCCCAACCGAACGTTTCACGAAAATCACATAACAGTTTTTTAGCTGTATGGCAGTTCTGAGGATTCTAAAATTAGAAAAGAAAATATGAATCAGCTTAGAAGCAGAAAAACTAAATATCCTTTTATTTCCTCATTGCCGTATTGTTACGGCAATATAATGTTAGAAATCAAAGCAAATTTAAGTGTATGGCATTACGAATTTGACTATGTTACTGCACACTCAGTCACTTTCTACATACTGTAGTATCGTTTTATGACAGTGTGAATGAACCCGTGCCAATGAAGGCTAACAAAAGCTGAAATGAAGTGGAGTGAAGTAAAGTTTATTGTTCGCATGGCAAATACAAAATATATGTAATAGATTTGGTACACATCAGGGAGTAGCACTAGTGCTAACATGCAATCTTAACAAATATATTAAAATACACGAGGATATAAATACAGAAAACGCATTTGAAACAAAAGTCCTGTTTGAGTGAAACACTCGTGCGCAGGGCAGCTGGAAAAACGAGTCAAAAAAATCTATGCACGACAACTCATATCATCAGTATTTACGTTTTCCTTGAGAGAAAACAATATATGAATTTTTTGACACTTAATTTTTCATAGCTGTGTAGCTTTATTTTATTTTTACTGTAAATAACGCATTTTATTTTCTTAAGCACAATGTATGTTTCTTTTTTTGTTGTGCAATCTTAATTTAGGCCAAGTGTCAGTGGCTGTCAAGTCCATCTATGGACCCATTCGTTTCTCTTTACGAATAAAGTTATTATTATTATTATTATTATTATTATTATTATTATTATTATTATTTTTACCATGGCTGTGACGTCACGCTAACTCCACGCCATGCTAAATTTCCGTTGATTAAATCCCATTAACCAACACCGGAAGTGTGCGTCATCGCAAAAAGTGTGAGTTATCAAGTTACCCCACACTTTTGCCGATAAACCCACACTCGAAATACGTGAGAAACGACGCTTCGTCTCCTTCCCATCCACTCCCCCCACAAACGGACGCAAAGGCCTCGTTGGTCTACCATCCACTCCACCCTCCATAAACTAAAATGGAATGACCTTCATTCATATCCAGATATTTTCACAAAACACAAACACGTTTTAATTAAATACTAGTTAACGTGACGTCCCAACCGTGGCATAAAACAGTTATTGGCTAGAATATCTCGCGGTTATTGATTTTTAACCAACGGCTGCGATCATTGTTCTGGCTCTCGTTTGGAAAGGTCTCGGGCTGACGCCCTCGACCTTTGCATATTCGAGCCGGGCCAATGATCGCAGCCATTGGTTAAAAACCGATAACCGCTCGCTTCTAACCAATAACTATTACTAACACCATACCTATTGCGATTGAACCAGTTTCTAATGTTACTCGTATAACACTCGTATGACATTCGTAAGACACTTGTATAACAATTTAGTTTATACAATGACATCTATAATGACTCTTAAATACAACAAAACACTATCGTCAGCAAATGCAAAAAGTACACTTTTGATATCGATATTATATAAATCGTTAGGAATAAAATTGAGCTGATATCTAATCGTTTTGAGACTACTGCAAGTACTTTCGATTCTAACAA
This sequence comes from Lithobius niger, assembly GCA_023313725.1. Taxonomy (NCBI): domain Eukaryota; kingdom Metazoa; phylum Arthropoda; class Chilopoda; order Lithobiomorpha; family Lithobiidae; genus Lithobius; species Lithobius niger. Next base: position 29,828 of record JAHWFP010269370.1, read on the forward strand.
GTTGGGTTATTTCTTTCAAATAGTTCTTAAGCCACTGAAGTGGTACACCTTGTATACCAATTGCAACCAGTTTTTTAAGAAGAGTTTTATGATGTACTGATCCAAGGCATTTTGTACGTCCAGTAAAATAGCTACAGCGCATTTTCCTATGTCCAGAGAGGTATTGCACACATTAGTAAACTTCAGTAAAGCGTCTTCAGTGCTTAGGCTGCTCTGGAATCCAAACTGGTTCTTGGGTAAATGCCTAAATTGGTTTTATGACGCTAATCAGTCTAGACTGAATACACACCTCGATCACTTTAGCAAAGACAGGCAAAACGGAAATTCCCTGTAGTTGTTCACTTCGTGTACCACCAGACTTAACAATTGTGATAACTCACAAGATGGAGGGGAAGCTGCCATTTATTAAATATTTATTGGTCAACTCAACAAAAGCAGGTGTAAGAATTTCTGAAAATGATATCAGCAACTTGGTTGTGATGTAGTTGTGTCCTGGGGCCTTGTTAGCAGTGAGGCTTTAATAAAAAATGTTCATGCAAAAACCCTACAGGCTTGTCTGGTTGAAGTCAATATTTGGCCGCAGTATTTGGCTAAACAGACGACCGCTATAGCCTGAACCAGTGTGGAATCGCAAGTCATAATCTGAAAACTGGGAACCCTATGGTGGCATGTCTGGAGGTTACAGTTAGCCGTGAGGCAAGGGATGTAAGTAATGCTGTAGCATATCAGTCATTTCGAAACACATGTTACATTACAAGTAAATGTAGAAAGGATAAAAGTAGTTTAAGGAATCTTCAGTTAAGTTTACAACCAACTTGCCAATATCTACAAGGCACGGGTCATTACTTATTACTGGGGTGGGGGGGTATAGACATGGAGAAAATTGGGGAAGGGGGTCATGGATTTATCGAGCTCTCACGAGGTGGGGGGAGGGGTCCATGGATTTGTTAGGCTTTGGTAAGGAGGGAGCAACTAAATTCAAACCAAACTAGAAGAAAATACAACTCCGGTACTCAAACATGGCACTTTAGGTTCTGGTTCCTCCCGACCCACTATCATGCAGTGTTTGTATAATGTTGAAGCTATTTTTAGCGTTAACTATAGTAAATAGTTCTTTAACAGCACTTTTTAGAATAGTTTTGATGCCATTGTATAGGTATTCTACATCTTGTTATATTGTTTACGTTGTGAATTGCATGGCCACGTTGAATCAAACTGTCTTTATAAAGTGCCAATACGCTTCACTGAATTCAAAATTAATTTTACTATCAAGAATCGTAAATATCGGTCCAAACTAGGTTAAAGACCACTTCTTTGAATGTTTTCAAGACCCTATTTAACTCATGGCACTTTTTCCACACAACTGCGAACTTGTTAATGTAAAATGGTATATTTTAATCAGGCCACAGACAATCATCTAAACTTAACCTGAATAGACATACGCAGAGCCTACGTTTTTGGGGAGAGGGTGTCAGATTATTTTTGGACCTTGAGTAGGGGAGATCAAGATTTTTTTTCAGGGACTTGAGAGGGGAGTCGTCGAAAATGAGAAAGTCACGTTTGTAATTCAATTCCTGTTAAATAATAACTAGGCCCTAATTTGATAAAAAGGTTGACTCGTAGTAGCCTTTCTTGCAGATTCTAAAATAAAGTAGCAAAAAATGCACTACATTAAAATTGTGATAAGTCTAACAAATGCTACATTACAAAAATATAATAAATACATCACGACCACTCGCCAGCCACGAAACCTAACGAAGGCACGTCAACGTACAACAAACTGTATTGGGTGTCAATGTTGGTAAATATCATTTTATGCATAACTGATGTATAAAATATTAACTGTAAGGCTATGGAAAAAGGTTAGTATTGCTTAGTTGGGTACATAGTGTGACAAAATAAAAGTTCATGGATCAAACATGTAGTTTTGGTTGCACGTAGTGACCTCTTAATTTTGTTTCTCAGGACGATTATTTCGACTTGAACGATGAACACTTTCCCAAACAGGGAAATGGTCCGTGGTAACGCAATGTGTGGCTGTCATACACATTTTGCAGTGTACTTTAATCATTATATCGCTATATCATTGAAAACGTGATATAGTCACAGGTCCTGTGCCCTCAATCATAATACGGTGTTGCTGTATGCAGTGCTCATTACATTACCATGTATGTATCCTAATGCCACAGCATTACAAGCACCCAGGTGCTTATAAATACAAACATGTCCCTAGGATGTGGGAGTACCCGTGTTGTTAACTTTCACTTCATATTCCACCATTTGTCACAAGGTCGTCTGGTAGAAAAGATAAATTTCTCCCTTCCTGGCTCCAGCCAGTTGAATCAACATCGTCAGTGCATAATTTTACAAAAGCAATGGTAAGAGGTATTCACTCGAGTGACAACTAGGTGGAGCCCATGTGACAACTGACATGGGATGTGAAATACGCAATTCCAACCATTGTTAGCTTTGGCCTTAAGAACGAAACTCCGTCCTTAGTTCAACGTGATTTCAATGGTGTACCTTGGGAGATTTGCATGTTCTTGGACGAATGATATTGTCTCCACGTATTGTTCTGCAGCACGAGTGATGTTGTTCACAGGTATTAATTTGGTAAAAACTACAACGTAATTATTAACGTAGGTTAACTATGAAAGTAATTATGACACTTGTTCATCAACTGATTTAACGGTTCGTGATCCATAACTAGAAGTGTAATACGGGTCATTATGTTCACACGTATTAATTTGGTAAAAACAACAGCATAATCATTAACGTAAGTTAACTGTGAAAGTAATTACAACAAGTTGTTCATCAACTGACTTGAGTCGTAATCCATAACTAGAAGTGGAACATGGGGTAGTATGTTCAAATGAATTAATTTGGTAAAAACTACAGCATAATTATTAACGTAGATTAGCTGTGAAACTAATTATGACAACTTGTTCATCAACTGACTTGACGGGTCGTGATCCATAACTAGAATTGGAACATAGGGTAGAATGTTCACAAGTATTCATTTGGCAAAAACTACAGCATAATTATTAATGTAGGTTAACTGTGAAAGTAATTATTACGTAATTATTCGAATTATTCGACAACTGACTTGACAAGTCACGATCCAGAACTAGAAGTGCAATTTGGGATAGTATGTTCACACATATTACTTTGGTAAAAACTATAGCATAATAATTGTAGGTTAAGTGAAAGTACTATAAAACTGTAAAACAACTTGTTTGTCAATTGACTTGATAGGTCGCGATCTGGAACTAGAAGTGGAACATGGGGTAGTAATCGTGGACACTCAAGCATTGGGCCCTACTGGCCTGCCTTTTTGTCACTGCTGAAGTGACTGATTATTTTAAAGCCCTATTACACCCATACCATGCACTCAGCAAACACTCCTTGAAACTCACGATATGAAGCTGGTCGTGTGCCTGTCCTTACTGTGTCCATACTAGTTCACTTTGTACGCTTGTGATTGCTCCAGATTAGATGGTGGTCATCGTATCTGCATTCACTTAACTAGTTTCCACCCTTCAGAAATGTTAGAACACCAACAAATCGTACTAAAATTGATTCTTGATGATCACGTACTAGAGCATGATTGTTCCATGTTGATATTCATATTCTTCAATGTCTGTAGTCGTTGATTATACCCTATTTACAGGCAATGTTGACAGTGTTCGTAACACTGCAGCTCTTTGATCGCAGATGATTTCCTTGCTTCGTAAGGCTACAGCTCTTTGATTTCAGCTGCTATCCTTGCTTCGTAAGACTGCAGCTCTTTGATCGCAGATGCTTTCCTTGCTTCGTAAGACTACAGCTCTATGATTTCAGATGCTTTCCTTGCTTCGTAAGACTGTAGCTCTTTGATTTCAGATGCTTTCCTTGCTTCATAAGACTGCAACTCTTTGATCGCAGATGCTTTCTTTGCTTCGTAAGACTACACCTCCATGATTTCGGATGCTTTCCTTGGGTCGTAAGACTGCAGCTCTTTGATCGCAGCTGCTTCCCTTGCTTCGTAACGCTGCACTATTTGATTTCAGTTGCTTTCCTTGCTTCGTAAGACTGCAGTTTTTTGATCGCAGATGCTTTCCTTGCTTCGTAAGACTGCAGATCTTTATTTCAGATGATTTCCTTGCTTCGTAAGACTGCAACTCTATGATTTCAGATGCTTTCCTTGCTTCGTAAGACTGCAGTTCTTTGATT
>JAHWFP010269370.1:60637-81511 GCA_023313725.1 Lithobius niger
GGTTTTTGTATGACATCGAATTTATACCCAAGTTGTATCAAAGCTGTAGCAAACTGTATCATAGCTGTAATATATATGACCATGAGTCTAGATATGACCTTATGCTTGTAAGTCTGAAACCGTGTGATCCAATTTATGAAGCACGCCCCAATCCTACATCTGAAATCATGAATTTTCAAATTTCACTTCGGTCTGTTAATTATTTACGAGTGCAGGCAGAAGTATGAACACATTTTTTCAATGCCGATTCATTCCTAGAGTTTAATGTAGCATCATTAAAAAAGTGCGATTGCGTGCGCGTGTGTGTGCACACCTCTATTCCTATTGAACATGGCACCTACTAAGATGGGGGCGGCACCGAATAAATGATAATTAAATTTCGCTTCCGTTAGGACTATATTCGTCGGTGTAACTTGATTGTATGACCCTCAAATACCCATAAAACTGCCCTGAAAACTGCTCATGACGTCGTAGTTCAATCAGGCAAAGTTTAATTTGCATCATACTACACAAAAATCTTAAAATGGTTTTGCTTCAACTAACTGATACACGAAAAAGCAACCTATAAGCCTTTAAAAGGTCGAACATCCGCGTTTCTGAAACACGGAGGTGCGTTGATTGAGCGAGTAAAGCGAGCGATTTTCATTAAAACTAAATCTTTTCAACGCGTGTCTCACTTTGCTCTATCAGTCTTTCATTTAGTATTGCTCTCACCTTCGTATGGGATTACTTCAGGAGGAACAGACGTACAAACGTCGAAACAAACAAATGGTACGTTTTGAATGTCGTAGATGAAATGTAGACGTGCAGAGAAATGTGGTGAAAGAACCGTCGGCAATTCGTTTGCTTCGAAATAATCATTACATCGATTTTGTGATGCATAAAGAATGAACTGACGCCAATAAGAGTGAGCGAAACGAACGATATAGCTAGTCGACTTTAAGATTTACACCATACAAAAAATCACCTTTTTTTTTTTTTTTTTTTTTATCTGAGAAACTCACCAATTCGCCATGGAAAAATTGATACATGTGCTGCAGAAATAATTGGCCATTCACTCACTGTCTTTGGTGGAAGATGTTCATCGTTTAGTAAAATTATAGATTTAACAAAACCAAGTAGTTGTGTTTTATATTAAAACAAACACAGAATGTTCCTTTAAATCTGCATTAAAAATGTAACCCAGTAATGATAGATTTTGAGGTGCTCTGACTGTGAGACTGGGCACTCAGAACGAGAGACTCAAAGACGTTCTTCGTTTTTATTATTATAATTATTGTTATTATTGTTATCTGGACACACGCTAGTGTGTCGCCGCCAAGTAACAGTAGATTATCCCATTGTAGACATGCGATTGTTAAAAATTGATTGTTAATGTAAAAAGGTGGCTCACTAGCAGACATGTCTGTTAACTGTAAGCAACTGAAAGCATATTTTGGCATGTTGAAGATAAATCCCAATGCGACAGAAATGTTTCAAATTGTGGAAAATGTAAGGGGAAGTGTCAGAGATTAAGTAAAACTGAAATTTAAATGATGAGTGTCCACCAATCATAGAGAAAAAGATGAGTCAATAACGTTGTTTTTATGTTACTGTCTAGCTAGCTAGCTAGTTAGCTAATAAGATTTTTCCCATGTTAAATCCCATAGACTTTTTGCTCATGGCTAGCGCAAAATTAAGAAGGCCTACGTACCTGAACTTTTGCACACGGATGCATAGTGATCTGGGGATGGTCCTTTTGTTGATTTGGGGGTTGTAGGTGTCAGGACAAATGCGTGGGAGGGTTTTGAAATTTGCCACCGGAGAATTTAAATTTCGTTTCTTTTCAAAGTTGCAACCAAAGATTTTAAGCAACAATGGCTTGAACAATCAAGACTGGTCCTTAGATTTATTGTAAAAGCCTGGACGAACTAAAAACTGAACTGTAACGAAGGATAAAATAAACAAACATTAACGTTGCCGTGGATTGCGTAAGAATAAAGGATGTACGTTAGATGATGGTTACGCAACAATACGAGCATACACGAGCTAATGGGTTTTTTGTTAATAACCCAAAAATAAATTGCTTCGCATTCTACTGTTTTAGTAACAACGACCTTCGGGGGTTTCTGCATGACTAAATGTGAACGAAATCTTGAAAAATTAAGGGGAAGGTGAAGGGCTAAACAAAACAACTGAAGGGGATGCGCTGATTGATTGAGCGAAGCTATTGTTAGTCAGCAATTGTTAGTCAGTGTGTGCAAAAATGGGATTTAAGCATCTTAAACGGACGGTGTAACCTTATGTACGTTCACAGTCCTATGAAAGTTGTGATATCCACCCAAAACCAAAACTGGTAGAAAAACCCGCCAAGTTTCCAAAAACGGTGGGCCTTTGAAGGTAGTGATATCATTCCACCAGGGAAAGGCCGCCAAGGTTAATCCTATTAGCCAAGTTAATCGCACCGAATAATACTTTGGAGGTTAAATGAAAACTTGAAGATTGCTACCGCTAGTAGCAATCTTCTAGTTTTCATTTAAATTTCGAACTATTAGTATGTGCGATTAACTTGGCTAATAGGATTAACCTTGGCGGCCTTTCCCTGGTGGAATGATATCACTACCTTCAAAGGCCGACCGTTTTTGGAAACTTGGCGGGTTTTTCTACCAGTTTTGGTTTTGGATGGATTATTATTATTAACAAACATTCAAGAAAAAAAAAATTCAAGCATTCAAGAAAATTAACGCCATTTTATGTACAACCTCGGGTTAATAAAGAATATGAGAAGAGGAATAATTGCTGGAACATTCCTAAGATTTTTAAGAAATTAGAAAGTCATTTATTTCAATACGAATGATATTCTAAACGAACTCAAAAAGCCCCTGCTCGAATATTTATTAGCAATACAAAATTAAACAAGGTAACCTGACAGTCACAGATTATAAGCGAATTAATTAAACACATGATACGCGCAAACTAGTGTTGATTTTGATAAATGACTGATATATATCAGTTGAAGGAACACTGGAGGGCAATAAATTCAAGGGTTTTGTGAAAATACATGGATTAGAAAACATTAAAAAATCTGCTGAACGCTGACCTATAACTCAATTTAACATTGTTATCGCCGTTCTACTATTCACAGCAATTTATGTCTATTTATGTCTCCTTCGTCAAGGTTAATCAAGTGTATATTGATTTGTCTTCTTGCTCCATTGGCTACGACCGCGCACATTTGGTAGAATGGAGTCCTGGTCAGGGTTGTGACCTTAATAACGGGCTCAGTGAGTTATCGTTATATCAGTGGACAAGTGGCCCTATCGGTAAATGGGGTTGTGATCTGGTGATGGAATAGTTCACCGGTTCGAATCCGGTTCACATCACTTGAATGAAACATAACTTTGTAAAAGTGGCTTACTGTACTACGTTAATTCTAGTGTATGATTTTCCACGAAGGCTTATTTCCAATTCACCATTATATTATTTACAGCAATTTATGTCGATTTATTTCTCCTTCGTCGAGGTTAATCGAGTGTATATTGATTTGTCTTCTCGCTCCATTGGCTACGACCGCTCACATTTGGTAGAATGGAGTCCTGGTCACGGTTGTGATCTTTCTAACCGGTTCAGTGAGTTGTCTTTATACTAGTGGACAACGGCCATATAGCGGTAAAGTGGGTAGTGATCAGGCGAGGGAATAGTTCGCTGGTTCAAATCCGAGTCACATCACTTTAATAAAACATAACTGCATAGAGGTGGCTTACTGTACTGCGTTATTTCTAGTGTATATGATTTTTGATAATGGCGTATTTCCCATTTGCATTGTACAGATGTTACGCAGGTATTAGGTTTTTGGCAGCATTTCGCATTTTTACAACGTTTTTTTAGTACGACCGGTGTTTTTTTTTTTTGCAAAGTTTTCCCTGTATTCCACCACCAAAACACCGTACATACAACCGCCATAGGATGCCAAAGCAATCCTTATTCTGGGACCCTTAATACGATACATTATTTTAGAAGATTTACGGAGAATTATCAGGGTTGCCCTGGAAACGTTGCGTGAACCAATTTTTTTTAGTTAAAGAGCTCTGATAATCCTCCGTCATATTATGATCTATTCTACATACTGGTTATCTTCAGCAGATGTTAGAACACGTTCAACGTTGCGATCAGTCTCTGGGCCGTAAGCCGGGTGGTAAAGTGTTCGTCATCCCTGATGGAAAATTGTTCCTTGTTCCTATTGTTGGTTAAGTCTTGAGTAGTTTAAACAGGACGGGAAGCCAACTCAGCAAAATTATAGGTCTGCATCTGTATTTATTTATCACTCGTAGTTTCCTGAACAAATTGTGCTGATGAAGATTGTGTTGCGATCAGGGGGGAATCAGTCGTAACAAGGTGCGGAACCAAATGCCAGCAGTTGTTTAAATAATGGGAAGGGGAGGGGGAGGGGGCGGCAACCCTCCCGCTAGAAGAAATGTGCCGAAGGGCATAGAAATCATTGGTGAAATATATTTATTCGCTGTTTGCTTTACAAAGCCATACATTACGTAAAGTAAGAAAAATAATCGCACAATAATATAAAGTGGTCTTACATTGTCTAGCAGAGGGTGTCAAGAGGGAGCTTAAACGTGATCAGTTTGGTCCATTATTAAAAATGTTTTAAACTTTTCGGCTTGTTTTTCTTGCCTTTATAACGCTCAGGTGACGGCGTAAGTGGACGGTTAATTCATTCCTTCCGTGCCCTTACAGCACATTTCTGTGTTTGTAAAATCTATTTTATTTTTTTAATTGTATTATTTGCCCCCCCCCCCCCCCCCCCCCTGGGATGGAATAATATTTATTTACACCACACTGAATGCCAGTAAGCCACAGTCATATCATTTGAATGAAGCGCAGGTGCATAATGCCTTCGGGAACGGGGGGAGGTGGGGGAGGACGCCTCAAGCAATAAGAAATGTGCTTAAAGGGAATACAAAATCATTGGAGAAATCTATTTATTCGCTATTTGCTTCAAAACATTTTTTTTTATTGAGCCACACATTACGTAAAGTAAGAAAAATAATCGTACAATAAAATTAAATGATCAAATGTTTTCTAGAAGGGAACGTGAAGGGAGCATAGAATTTGCCTTCACTCACCCACAAAAAAATATATATTTACGCCACCGAACGCCAGTACAGACAGTCACATCATTTGAATAAAACGCAAGTTAAAAAAGGCTGACTGCACTACGTTATTTTTAATGTATGATATTTGTTGATATCTTACTTTGCAGTTTACCTTTATTGTATTAAGTCAGAGCAGAGGAGGGAGGGAGCGTACGGGACGATCGCAGCAAGAGTGTGATGTGTACAATATTCGAATATTATTCACTTCCGGAGGAGGTGGTCACCGCTCCTTCACTTGCGGTATTCCGTAATGTGTTACTGAGACGTGATCCACAGTAGAGAACACTACCGCGCACAGATACGACACTACGCGGCAAAGTTAGGCCTCATTTTTTTTTGCTGAGTCATGCTTCGCACTTGATTCGCCAGTAGGCGCAGAGATCGCCAATTGGGATCGCGACCACGTTTACATGCAGAAAAAATCAAACAAGCTACGTTAATCATGAGAGTTCGAGTACGAGTTGTGAAAGTTTTTTTTTTTCTTTCTTTCTCACACTAGTGTGTTCCTATAAAGCCAATCGTAAAAGCTGACTTTTTGATAATTTAACGATTTATCTTCTGATTTCTTATTTATTTAGCTTCTTTTCGGCGTTTCAATTTCACTCTGCTAGTGACATCTGGCGACTAAAGTGCGAGGTTTTACGTCATCACCCCGACGCGTTGCTGAAACGAGGGACCATGTTTGAAGTGCTGCCTGAGTTACGAGTGTCGTATCTGTAGGAGGAAGAGTTCTTTAATCTGTGATGTGATCTCACCTGTTACCTCCGACGTGCGTATTAACTTCCTTTTGTCTTCTTCATTTTTCGTGGCTTCAATGTTCGGTTTAAATTCTTCAGGGGCGGTGTTAGCAGTCTCCCTTCCGTCTCCGAGTTGACCTTTTTCCTGGGCCGACAAAATTTGCTTATTATTATTATTAGGCCTATTAAGTGGGTAAGGTATCGAGTTGGCCGCTAAGTAGTATTGCCAGATTTTTTAAACCAATTTTTTTTATCGTATTTTTAATGAAGTTAATGAAACTTGAGGTCGCATTATAAGACGTATGTAAATAAATACAACACACGATTTATCATATTAAAATACCTACTTTTTAGACTACTTTAATACAATAACGGCAGTTTCATTTACGAAACTGGTACGCTGAACATACGGCTTTTTCTGTACGTCGTTTTCCTAATGCAAAGCCACCTATCATGTTCGTTTCGCCTGTCCCCTCACATAGCATGCGTCAGTTTCGAGTCGAGTGTTATTAATGCATTAATGAAAGCAGAAATTAAAATGCCAATACCACGTTAAAATAAAAAGTTAATTAGAAAGAACTTTTTTCTTTCTCTTTAGTTCTTAAAACTAATGTATTAAGAAAACTAAACTTTCTTAATCAATTTAAACTTTTTCTTAGAATGTAAGCATTCTTTATACAAGGTGGCTCAAAAGTCTGGAGAAGTCTACTGCCATTCCAAAGCTATTAAGAGGAGGAAAACCACGAAAATGTACATACATGTACTAAGGGTCGGGGGACGTATACTTATACTAGTTCAAATGACCTTGGATTGGTCCTTCAAAGTCATCACGATGCTAAAATTTGAACTATACGTCGTGGAATAGTGGTGTAAATTGGAAAGTTGTAGGGAACCGTGAGCCAATGCTAAAGCAAAAAACATAATGAAAACCGTACCATTAGGGTAGGTGTTATCCTTCAAACAAGTTAGTCAGAATAGCTTCACTGCAGGTCTTCAGGATGTCTAGCAGAGAAAGCGCCGTACAAAACAAAAGTATCGCAGCAGTACGGGATACAGAAAGATTTTTTTTCTTACCTATCCAGAAACGTGTGGTGCGTTTTCCACAAAATTGCATGCATACGTTCAGTTAAACCTGGGGAAAGGAAGGGGGGGGGGGGGGGCGTTGGAAAGGTTTTACTGTATGTCAAGAAGGAAGTGAAGATGCAGCACTCATTTGGACAAAATACCGTCCCTCCTCCAATACATGCTTGACATGACTGATAATAAAACGAATCAATTTAACTAATCCCCTTTGCTTTAAAAAAAAACATTACCTAAATAATCTGTCTTGCCCCTCCCCTCCCCACTCAAGGAAACATTTACAAATCCCCCTACCCCCCTCCAACGTAACTGAACGTATGCATGCTTCAGGAAACCTGCACTTTCCAGTTTTGTGGAAAACGCACCAGTACACGTTTCTGCTTAGGTAAGAAAATTTCTTTCTGTATCCCGTACTGCTGCGATACTTTGGTTTGGTACGGCGCCGTTTCTGCTAGATATCCTTAAGACACGCAGTGAAGCTGTTATGACTAATTTGTTTGAAGGATAACTCCTACCCTAATGGTCCGATTTTTATTCTGATTTTTGCTTTAGCATTGGTTCACGGTTCCCTACAACTTTCCAATTTACACCACTATTATACGACGTACAGTTGAAATTTTAGCATCGTTATGACCTTGAACGACCAATCCAAGGTCATTTAAACTAGCATAATTACAGTGTCCCCGGTCCCATAGTATATGTATGTAAATTTTCGTGGTTCTCCTCTTAGTAGATTTGGAATGGCAGTAGGCTTCACAAGACTTTGGAGCCACCCGGTATAAACTTTACACGTATATAAACATTCTTAGCAATGTAAATTTTTCTAATAATATATAATAACAAATTTTCTCACGTTATAAACTTTTCTAATAATACGAACATTTCTCATAACCTCAGACCCGAATAGTATTTATTTTTAAAGTTGTGTCGGCCGTGGGATTCGAACCAGCATTCGCTTGGTTTGGAGACGAGAACTGACCACTGGACTGCGCTTGCCCGCTTTACTCGGGGTCTCCGGGGACCCCTCGTAAAACTCGCGTTGAGCGTTGTGACTTAGTTTTTGGCCGTTTCGTAGATGTCCCGTATAAGGGACACGGAAGCCATAGGCAGGTCTGAGGAAGATAATATAAACTTTCTGAACACTACAAACATTGCTGCGAAATTTGGTAATAGTATAAATTTTTGCTTCGCGCGCGAAACAATAGGAGCCATATATTTATTGTTTCACGCGCGAAGCAATAAAAAATTTATTATTACCAAAAAAAATTTATTATTACCAAATTTCGCAGCAAAGTCTGTAAACAATTGTCCAAAGGTAATTTAATAAAAAAAAATCCATCAATGGTCAAAAGTAAGGGACATTTTTTGGTGTGGAGATATACTACCCTTGAAAGTGGCCAGGGTCAACTGCCGATTTACGTATCCACCACCACTTGGTACGGTCATGTCCCATTTCGCAGACACCATTTCGCATAATCCCGTTTCACGTAAAATAAAACGCATTACGATTTTTATGTAAAATGGGAATTCCCGTTTCGCAGAATAATGTTTTTTTTAAATTATGAGCTGCACTCGCTGTGGCTAAACATAACACCAGAAACCATGACTAAAATCACAAACTCCTTACACAAAAATCACATAAAACCTGAAAAATGGGATTCTGCGAAAGGGGAAATCACCCGTGGGACCATAGCAACCGAGGATGGATTTAGTGGGCCCAGGGGCGTAGCGAAGAATTAGTAAGTGGGGGGGCGCAGGCTCAAAAAATCCGACTATGGTCTAAGATTTGCCGACTTCCATTGAGAATTTTTTTTAATGCTTTAGCCCTTCGCATACTGGGGAAGCTGTGTGGCGGTGGTTGGGGGGAGGGGGCGGTATGAGCTAGGCAAGACATTGTCTCATTCTCCCCCACTAATTTTACCGTGCCCACCTTAGTGGTCCTTAGAAATTTTATTTCTACGTAAATGGCCAAAAAATGCATGTAATACATATATGGATATACAAAAGAAATTGTAATGTGCCTTACAGTGTGAGGGCAATTTTTTGCTGGCAACTACTCAAAAGGATGTGCACTTTAAGTTTCTGAAGGGTGCCAGGCTGTAAACCTTGAGCATTAATAATATGGCGACCAAAATGGCGCCCAACTATTACACGATTTGTTGCCATTTGGCCTATTATGCAAGAACCGTTCCTGTTACACAAAAGCAGTTTGTATATCAGTGGTTTATATCTATGGGTGGGAATGTCTTCTTTGAATCAAGGGTAATGCAAAGGGTCTACCACTATTAAGGACCGACCCACGCCTAATTTACTAGGGGTTGGTATCACAATTACCATTGAATTTTTCGCTCATTTTCAAATTTAAATTGCTCTTGTGACGGTTATAATTTATATGAATGACTCCAATTAGGTTTATTCGTAAGATGGGAATGTCGTCTTTCAATCAAGTGAAAAGGGCCGACCACTATTAGGGACCGAGCCACGCCCGTTTTACTAAAGGCTGGTATCACAGTTACCGTTCAATTTTTTCCTCATTTTTAACCTTTGAACGGTATTAAACACAGAAAGCCAAAGGCTCAACAAGCACAAGAGTTAAATACAGATGCAAACCTATTTACGTTGCCTTTTGGACTTATATGTCAGGCTGACTGAGTGGGAAATCGAACCCACGACCTTTAAAACTAAAGCCCGATGTCCTACCGCTGAGCCATACTGTCACAGACAAAAGGAAACTCTGCCTATGGATATTTCTTGTTGGCCTTGTCAGTATGGCTCAGCGGTAGGACTTCGGCCATTCGTGTCAAAGGTCGTGGGTTCGATTCCCCGCTCCGGCATTCTTGACATAAGTCCAAAAGGCAACATAAATGCAAACCTATTTACGTTGCCTTTAGGCACTGGTAGGTGTAGAAGACTATCAGGTTGGAGGCGGGGGAAGGGGGGGGGTGTGATTAAAAAAATTGGATATGGTTGTTGAGTAGGACCAAAGGCTTGTTGGCATTTCCAGACTCCTTGACAATGCCAGTCTGCTTTTGCCCAAGCCAAGCATCACCCACTGCCTTAAAAATTCGAAGTTCAATGTTTTTTTTCCTTCTATCAGCACCGCGATCAGCACAAACATGGCTGCCACCAAGTTTCTGTATCAAATGCATACATTCAACTTTCCAGCAAGGTGTTCCGTTAATTGAAGTGACCGCGGTTGGTAGGTAAAAGTTGGTGACACCATCGTTTGTTCTGATATATACTTCGAATCACAAAAACTAGGTGGGCATGGTATATGTTAAATGGTTTTGTAATTTCCCTTAAATAGTTTGTTCCTTATCGTTCCATCAGATTTCCATCGTTGAACCCATCGAAGTTGAAAACGTGAAATTCTTTAATTTCTTATTACAGATCGTTTTACGTTATTTTAACGAACAACTAGCACGTTTAAATTTTACTGCATATTCTGATAGTATGACTTTAACACTTAATTTAATTACTCGGTGAACAGGCTACAAAAATTCGAAGAGGTCGTTAAAAAAATATTATGATTCGGCCAAAAATAAGATACCCCCCCCCCCCCCAAAAAAAAAGATAGTAGCACGTCTACTAATAAGTTTAATTTTTTTCTTCTTTTAGTTTTTGTCGAGTGTTAGCATTTAAAAATCGTATTTTTTACTGGAAGTCATAACCTCAATAAAACTGAACGAATTAAATTTGCTTGCCGTACGTGTTTCGATGCCTCAAACGGAAATTTTTTGTACGAAATTCTTTCACGGAAACGACTTTCCAAATGGCAGTTTTGATTATTAAAACTTTTTTTTCGGGATGGGACAATCAATTTCAGTCAGCATACGGCTGTATAACTAGTAAGTACTCACCAAGGTGGTGATGAATACTTCGTAATAAACAAACTGTTATTCCGCTTCCTTAGTTAGGATGACCCCTATTGTGCACGGCAGTAGTGGCGCCAGCCAACTGCAGAGGGGGGGAGGGGAAACGATTCCCCGACAGGGGGGGGGGGTCAAAGAAAATTAACGTCTTCTATTAAACTTTGGCAATGGGCTGGCAAAACCAGGTAGGGGGTCTGGGGGAGCGCTGCAAGCTCCCCTAGCGGGGTCCGGGGCAGAGCCCCGTAAGCTGAAACATTTTACGCTATTTGAGGGCCTATTTTCGGCTTCCCAAGACACGTGTGAAACACACTCGTTATGCTAATTTCGGATGTTTCTCGTAAACATTCTTCAGCAAGAGAGGTAGTTAAAACCTAATTCTGACCAAATTCTGTATTTTTATTGCGCATTTTTTTACAAAATAAATTAACTGATGAATTTAAATTATTTAAAAAATATTATTACTTTAACATTAAGTAACACTGAATAATTTAGGTTTGAAAAGTACTGTTGCTTACGTTTCAACTTACGGCCAACTCTATTTACAGCTTTTTTTCCCCACAATTGTACGGATTTTATGTCGTCATGTTGACTCAGTCTTCCGGCTGTTCCCTGACGACAATCTTAGTTACTCCCCAACGGTACACTCTCGTTTCGCCGACTCCCGATTCGCCGAATTTACGAAACGATATGATCCCGTTTCGCCGACTCTCAAGTTATTTTAGTGACATCAACGCACAAAGAATTATACTATTCGTTAAGCAATGACATTAAATCAGAAAGGAGCAAGAAATCTCGATCATTTGTTAAAAAGGACACATATTTGCTAATTTTTTTAATAGAACGTTTCAAAGTTAAATAGATGTTTGTTGTTATTTGTTTACTTAGATGAAATACGCAGTAAATAGTAGAAGTCAACGAATGATACAATGAAGCTTAATACCGCGAACTGTCAAAAATCGTCTTTGCCCCCCTGTCGGGGAATTATTCAACCGCCTTCCCCCCCCCCCCCCCTCAGGTCTGGAATTGACTGGTGGCACTACTTGTCGACACGAGCACTAGACACTACAGGGCCCTTCTCTTCCCGAAGCATTTTTTTTTTCTTTAGGAAGCACGAACCCCAAAGTGTTATTGTTTTGTTCATTCGGTCAGTTTTTCTGGTATTATTATCCACCCACACATTACGTATACGACAATTTTTGAATAAGCTACATCGTCACAGGAAGAGAAAAAAAGAAGAAAGGGGGCATGTTAAAATTATAGCGCATCGTGCAATATGGCAATACATTTTTTCTTTCATTGCTAGCTTCTTGTCAAAATAGGGGGCGTTCTTCTTAAATTGTTACTCCATTCTTTAAGTAACTAAGCTACAAATTGTGACAAATAATTATTTTTTAAAGTGCTGAAGTAAGGCTATCTTTTTTTAGCTGCTTACGAATGAGCTTTTTATTTCTTGCGGTCGGCGAAACGGGAGTATATCTTTACTGAAATTCAGCGAATCGAGAGTCGGCGAAACGGTTTCGGCGAACCGGGAGTCGGCGAAACGGGAGTCGGCGAAACGTGGGTGAACCCACCCCAACAGGGGGCAAGGCTGTAGCCCCGCCCCCCCCCCCCCCACCTGTGGCGCGACCCCTGGTCCACGTGTCAGTACGAGGTCACAGTGCGGTGACTGCATCCTTGCCCAAGATTAGTTACGAAATGACGATTCATAGAAAAGTTGAAAGTAAGCAGAAAAAAGAAAAACGAAGCGATGAGAAGACTGGCGTATATTTTTTTCCCCTTACGAAATGTTGTTTTCTGCTCCAAAACATTTGCTTAACTTCAGAATTTGCCGACTGGCAAAGAGTCAATGAGCAAAGGTGAAATGCCGAGTCGTTTTTTGCCTCCTGTGCAATAAATAATAACATGTGTATTGCCAAGACAGTTTAATTTCTTTGGACGAACTTCTCGAATGGGGAGAAGAGTAAATGAACAAAGGTGAAATGCCGACTCTAATTTCATCGCGTGAACAAATAATAAAAAATGCACGTACGACGACAGTTTAATTCTTTTCACGAATTTGCCGACTGGGAGAATGAGTGGGGGGACGGTGCGCCCCCCTCCCCCGGCGCCCCCCCTGTCGCTACGCCCCTGAGTGGGCCTGGTTGCTTGTTTTGCCAAATCCTTATAGACCGATTCCTTTTTCGTCGACAAAATCAGCCCTTATTAATTGGTTTAATAACAGAGGTGTCGAATTGTAGGCAAAACAAGAACCCGATTTCGCCTATCCCTTTTTCGTTTGTTGTGCAAACGTTTGAATGAATAAACTTTCGCGTAGATTCTTGTACAAACTTTGGTGAATACCGTTTTGTACATACATTTGTGCTTATTTTTGTTCAAACTTTTCAGCAAACCTTTGAGAAAACCTTTGGGCTACCTTTTGTGGAAATTTTGGCGTACGTTTGTTGCAAACTTTTGTGCAAACCTTTTCACATACTTTTTTTTTAACAAAGTTTGCAGAAAGTTTGGGACGCCAAGTTAAAGCAGAAAAGGGTGTGTGAAAAGGGTATGTGCAGGACAAATGTTAAAACAAGAAAGGCAAATGGTAAATAAAGAAGGAAAAGATAGAAATACTGAGGGACATATTTAAACCTAAGTAATATATGTATATAATACGCTTAGGTTGCGATGAGATCCATACAGCAAACTCATCATTTAGACAGCTAATGAAAACGGATCAAACTAATTCAACAATGAGGAAACAGCCAATAAAAACTGATCAAATTACCTAAACAGTGAGGAGGTGGTAGCAATGAAAGAGGATGAGTTGATTGATTCTTGGCACGGTAGCAGAGAAAAAGGGCGAGCGGGCAACAATGTGAAAGGATGTGTCCTGTAACAGTCAGTAACAAACGAAATATTGCATCAATAATGCTGGCTATTAGAGCCGAGTTGTTCAAAGTTGGTTGAGTAAATAACAATCCCCGCATAGACGATAGTAAGGGCTATCGCGCTTGGTATCAAAATGGAGAATAACAGTGGCGCCCTCCATTGAAAACGCTATTCACTTCTCTAAAAAGACCAACCACCAGGGGTTCAATCGGAGGGGGAGCTGGATGGGGAAATAGTCAGACCACACAACAGGGTAATGCAGAGGGGAGTAGCAGTGGGTGCCACGGGAAGACAGGGATTACCAGGGGGATCTCAGGGGGAACATCTGGGGAAAATCAGGTCACACAATGGAGTTATGTTGGGGGAGGGGGTTCAGGGGTTCAGGGGGTTCATTTGAAAGATCTACTTCCGGAGCTGTGCCCTTTATAGAAATAGAAATTTCAATTGGTTATCCCGTTTCGGAGTTACGGGGCCCTGAACACACGCTGTGGTGTAGGTTTCGTATCTGTAGTGAATACGAGACGTCTTTCCTGCTACGCACTACTGCTGCACAGAACGCTCCACTCAATATGCATTAACATTTAACAAGTAGGATTTGTGAGTGAACCGAATAGTATTCATAACAGGAAGGTAATCTTCACCGACATAAGGGAGCGTTCACAAATACGTAACACCTGGAAGGGGGAGGGGAAAGGGTTGTGAAAATGTGTTACCATCTGTTATGATGGGGGAGGCGAGGAGTACGACGAAGTGTTACGTAAAACACTATTTTTTTGCAAAATTATTTTTCGCTGGACTGGTGTTACAAAGAGAATTGGTAGAATTGGTTCTAAATTGGTAGAAGAAAGTGTTACGTAATTTGGGAATGCTCCCTAATTGTTCGTTGGGAGAGTTTGGTTGCAGTAAGGGGAATCTACGCCAAAACAAAACTTGTTGAGGATTCCCGCCAAGCTTTTCGGCCGTGTGAAGTTACGATATCAAATGCCAAGTTAACCCCACCGAGTAACAAAACAATTTAACCGAGTTCGAAGGTTAAATAAAATATATGAAAATTAATTTTTCTATGCAATTTTCAATTACTTCATTTAATGTTTGAATCTTAGTCGGTGGGATTAGCTTGGCGAAAGCACTTGGCGTTTGATATCACGACTTCACACGGCCCGAAAACTTGGCGGGAATCCTTAACAAGTTTTGTTTTGGGGTAAATATCAGATATTTTTTGGTCTAGATGAACTCCATTTTTTTTCTTAGCAATTATGAGATGGAAAGACCAATCTAGTTTTCTGGTCCATTTCTTTTTTTTTTTGTGTGTTGGCTTTCGTTTCATTTTGAGGACAGTAGTCACCTTTATTCATATGACTAGATGAAGGCCGTGCTGTGCACGGGTGGTGTTTGATTCATCATTTGCAACATTGGGATAGCTTGCTATCTCATGTGTTTGTTGTGGAAGGCGTGTATCCCGTCTGTTTTTTTTTTTTTGCGTACACTGGCTAACAAACGCTGATTTTAGTTCGCTTCGCTCACTCAATAAGCACCTCACCTGACCCGGACTCCGCGGACTTTCATATGAAAAATTTCACCATAAATAAATAAATACGCCTTTGTACATCAAAATCGAAACCTTTATGTCGCGGGCTTTGTAATTTTTTCACTAATCCTTTTGTTTTAATTGTCCACAACGACAGAACCTTTAGCAAGCGGTGAAGAGTGGTGTACGGGTGGTGTTTGATTCACCGTTTGCAACATTGGGACGGTTTCTATTGTCATGTGTTTGTTGTGGAAGGCGTGTACACCGTATTTATGCTGTCTATGTATTTTTAAGCATGCTGGCTAACAAACGCAGATTTTCGTTCGCTTCGCTCACTCAATCAGCACCTCTCCTGACCCAGACTCCATGTACTTTCATATGAATATTGCCATCGGAAGTAAATAAATACGCCTTTGTACAGCAAAGTGTAAATCTTTATCCCGCCTGCTTTGTCATTTTTGCTCAACATTTAACCGAGTTTCACTAATCCTTTAATATTAATCATCTACAACGACAGAACCTTTAGCCAGCGGTTTAATATTAAGTTGCATATATGTGAAGCATTGTTTTATCCATTAAAAGTTACGTTTTCAGTATGGGCACACGGGCTAACAACGCTGATTTCCGTTCACTTCGCTCACTCAATCAGCGCCTCCCCTGACCCGGATTCCATGCACTTTCACATGAATATTTCCATTGTAAATAAATAACTAATCCTTTAATTTTAATCGTCTACAACGCTACGTTACCAGAAATTCTTTTCCTCGTTTTGCTGATTTTTCTGATGAATTTGACTTTTTTTTCTCCCTAAGGCTCTGTTTGCCCTAGTCACATAAAAAAAAACCCTCCTTCACAAAGCCATTTAACATCTTTTTGAATTTTTTGACGAAGCTGGGTGGATTAGTTGTTTTTTTTTTTTATTAGCTGCCAAAGGACTACCAACAGATTTGTGTGCTAATTAGTACACGAATGTGTTAGTAGTTCTTTGGCAGGTTATAAAACAAAAACTAATCCACCGAGCTTAGTAAAAAAAATTCAGGAGGATGTTAAATGGTGTTGTGAAGGAGGTTTTTAATTTTTATGTGCCTAGGACAAACAGAGCCTTAGGGGGGAAAAAAGTCAAATTCATCAGAAATATCCGAAAAAAGGGAAAAGAATTTCTGGTAACGAGAACCTTTAGCCAGCGGTTCAATCTTGATGCATATACCTGAACTGAGACATATTTTCATCCATCGTTTCAGTTTATTGGCAACAATCAGGGTCAGTTTATTCCCAACAATCATTCCGTTTACAATAATCGATTACTAATAATAATCTCTTAATCTCTAATAATCTCTTAATAGTACTACAGTTATCTCCTTGCAAACGCACGGATTTATATAATGCTCAGGTTGGCAAAGGGTTAAAGGGTTTAACGAGCGTCAACCACTCCTGGTCATCTGCCCGAAGCCCTAAGGCCCTATGTCTGTCAGGTTGGCAATGTTGCATAATAACAATGTTAAAAGAATGTAAAACAATCAATTTGGCCGTTTAGAGGTCCCCAACCCCTGAACCACTTGACCAATTAGAACTAGAAGGGTTCCGTGGTACGAGCGCAAATTTCGTATGTTACAGCTCACGCAACCATAATGAACGGTGCTTGGAACGCTCAGGATCAACCGCGTGTCAAAAACTCCACTGTATGACGTCATTTATCCGTCTCTTGAACTCTTGATCTCTACTTCGTGTCTGTCGTAAGTCCTGTTAATTATCAGCTGAAACCTGTTCGTTGCTTTCACTGTAGGATCTAGACACACGCTAGTGTGTAGCGCCAAGTTAGGCAACAATCATCACAACAAACATCACATCAATTCAATTGTCGAGGTTGTAAACCATTGTAGCGCGACGCCATTGCGTCAGTATCTTATATTTTGAAGCATAGTTGGGCACATTTCAGGTACTTGGGGAAAAATAATAATGCGGTACAAAAGCTTAAATTGTGTTGAAATCAAGAGCAATGACCCACCTAACAAAAATTAACTCGTGTAGGAATGCCAGCTAAGCTGCTTTCAATGCAAAATCTGACCCTCAATAACGTTGAAAATATGTAACTAGCTAGCAAGCTAATCTAGACACACGCTAGTGTGTCGCGCTAAGTTAGGCAACAATTATCACAACAAACATCACATCAGTTCAATTGTCGATGTTGTAAACCATTGTAGCGCGACGCCATTGCGTCAGTGTCTTATATTTTGAAGCATAGTTGGGCACATTTCAGGTACTTGAGGAAAAATAATAACGCGGTACAGAAGCTTAAATTGTGTTGAAATCGAGAGCAATGACCCACCTGACAAAAATTAACTCATGTAGGAATGCCAGCTAAGTTACTTTCAATACAAAATATGACCCTCAATAACGTTGTAAATATGTTAACTAGCTAGTAGCTAGCTAGCTAATTCGCTCATCCCCATGTTAATTCCCGTAGGGTGATTATTCATCGATACCGAGATAACGGGGAGGCTTCCAGCTATGAAATTGGACGAATGGGTGCAGTACAATACGAACTGCATACCTTTTATGGTTTGGAGCCTGGGGGCGTATCAGGGATGGCGTGGGAGGACGCGTAAGTACGAAAATATTGTTATAACCATTGTTGGTATTGTCGACATCGTCTCTCATTAGTTGGCCAAAGTTCGGACAATGAGAACTTGGATACTGACGTACGTGCCTAGACACACACTAGTGCATCACGATAAATCTAAACAACGTTGTAAAGAAATTGTATTCACGTTCAATTCACGAAAAATAAACCAACTGTAAAAACAAAGCAAAGTAAACAAAGCAAAAAACTGGTAAAGAGGCCACTAAGTTGAGAGTGGTTCGTCTCTTCAAAGGAGTGATATCAACACAACAAAACTAACTAAATATTGTAATACAAATTACAACAAAATTAAAACCAAACCAAAAACCCATAAAGAGGTGACTAAGTTCAGAATGGTTCGGCCTATAGGCAAAAGGTAGTAGCAAACTGTTGAAAATCTATTTCTTGTTGACGTGGCACTTTATAGTACACATCTGCACAGTAGTTGAGTTGAGCCAATACATAATTTAAAAAAAAGGAGTGGTATCATATCAAAAACCAAAACTGGTAAAAGGGGCCGCCAAGTTCCGAATGGTTTGGCCCTTCAAAGGAGTGATATCAACACACCAAAACATTCTCCAACTTAATCGCACCAAATAATACTTCGGACGTAAAATGAAAACTTGAACATTGCTACCAAAAGTAGCAATGTTCTAGTTTTCATTTAACCTTCGAACTATTGAGCGGTGCGATTAACTTGGCGAATGTTTTGGTGTGTTGATATCACACCTTTGAAGGGCCGAACCATTCGGAACTTGGCGGCCCCTTTTACCAGTTTTGGTTTTTGATATGTGACTAGATACTAGCTAGCTAATTCTAGTCCGCTCATCCCCATGTTAATTTCCATAGGGTGATTATTCATCGATACCGAGATAACGGAAAGGCTTCCAGCTATGAAATTGGACGAATGGCTGCAGTACGATACGAACTGCGTACCATTTATGGTTTGGAGCCTAGGAGTGTAACGAGGATAGCGTGGGATGGCGCGTAAGTACGAAAATATTGTTATAACCATTGTTAGTATAGCCGGCATCGTCTCTCATTGGACGGCCAAAGTTCGGACAATGACAATGTGGATACTGACGTACGTGCCTAGACACACAGTAATGCATCACGATAAATATAAACAACGTTGCAAAGAAATTGTATTCACGTTCAATTCACGAAAAATAAACCAACTGTAAAAACAAAGCAAAGTAAACAAAGCAGAAAACTGATAAAGAGGCCACTAAGTTGAGAGTGGTTCGGCCCTTCAAAGGAGTGATATCAACACACCAAAACTAACGAAATAAAACAAATTACAACAAAATTAAAACCAAACCAAAAACCTATAAAGAGGTGACCATACCAAGTTAATGGTTCGGCCTATAGGCAAAAGGTAGTATCAAATTGTGGAAAACCAATTTCATGTTGACGTGCCACTTTATTACTCATCTGCACGGTAGTGGAGTTGAGTCTAATACACAATTAAAAAAAAAAGTACTGATATCATATCAAAAAACAAATCTGGTAAAAGGGGCTGCCAAGTTCCGAATGGTTCGGCCCTTCAAAGGAGTGATATCAACGCACCAAAACATTCGCCAAATTAATCGCACCGAATAATACTTTGGACATTAAGTGAAAACTTGAACATTGCTACCAAAAGTAGCAATGTTGTAGTTTTCATTAAACCTTCGAACTATTAAGCGGTACGATTAACTTGGCGAATGTTTTGGTGTGTTTAGGTAAAAGGTAAAAGGATATTTTATTACACAAAGTAATAGGGATACCAGAAGGGCTAGCATGCCACCACTAATACTGGTCCCAGTTTAAAGAGTAAAAAGAACGTCTATAAAAATATACATAGAATATACAAAACATATAATTCATTAAAACATAAAATCTAAAATAATCTAAAAACACATCATGAAATCTGAAAGGTCGTACTTTTTAAGGTCCCTTTTAAATTGGACGAGACTCACCGATTCAACCAGCCCCGAAGGAAGACTATTCCAGGGTCCTACAACTCGGTTTGAGTAAAAATATTTGGTACAGTTCCTACGAAAAGCTCTAACCTCAAGCTTAAGAGGGTGTCCTCTGGTAAAACTGTTTCCACGAATCGTGAACAACACATGAGGGTCGGTATCTGTCATGCCTCTAAGAATGAGAAAGTCAGTGAGAGGGCAGCACGAAACCTCCTCAACTCGAGTGATTCGAGCCCTAAGTGGGCCAAGCGCTGCTGATATGATAAACCTCGCATGCCTGGCAAGGATTTAGTAAAGGTACGTTGTACAGATTCAATAGTATTTATATCTTTAATTAAGTAGGGGGACCATAGTTGGCATGCATATTCCACAATGGGTCTCACATAAGCCTTATAGGCTTTTACTAGTGTAGTTTTATCTCCCGAAATGAAACATTTTTTAATCATATAGCCAACCCTTTTGGCTTTCGCCGCAACAATGCTACAATGTGTAGAGAATTTTAAATTCATAGTTAAATGAATGCCGAGATCTTTTGTCTCGTATATGCATTCGAGAATTGATGTTCCCAACACGTATTCAGTGCTTCTAAATCTATTTCCTAGAGGTAAGACTTTTCTCATTATTAATGGGGAGTTGCCACATATCCGACCAGTTATTTAAATAATTGACTGCACTCTGCAGTGCATCAAGATCCATCTGGCTATTTATATTACCATATAACTTAAGATCGTCAGCAAACATAGGCATTTTTACATTACCAAACTTCGGGGCCAAATCCGAAATGAACAAGAGAAATAACAGTGGGCCACTGTTTTACCTGTTTTACTTTTGCCAGTTTTGGTTTTGATATGATTATGTTTACGAATGTATTTATAAAGAATACACCATACTAAATTACAACATACTGAACTTTTAGAGCACAAAGTTTGTATTTTAACTTGCGAAGTTTTTTTTTTTTTGAATACGCGGTTGTTGAAGTTATTTTGATGAAAAATAAAACATTGCTGATAATCTGTTAAACAAGGTACTTTTTTTTATTTACCCTAAGCAGATAAGTA